>NQII01005250.1:51984-142063 GCA_002778355.1 Clitarchus hookeri | reverse complement strand
CCGTTAAGTCAAGTTTTCTGGTACAGTTAATGGACTCTCCAATCCAGACCTTCAGAAAAGTAATTTATTTTATTCAAAAAAGTTTACTCACATCCTACCAAGTCATTCCTGTGAGCTCTGTTTAAGACTAGCATGTTTATCTCTCCTTCTGAGTGGTGTTTGTCAGATACTGTTGACTTTACATTTCGAATAAACCTGTTTTAATTTGGAATTAAAAACCTGAAGCTATAAAATTATTCAGATCACGGGTTAAAAATATATAAAGGGGGACGTTCATTCCAAACAGATATTCGGGTGATTGCATAAACCTATCTTGCCTTCGGAATTAATATAAAGAGGTGAAAAATATGCTACTCACTTATGGGTGACAAAACGAGGAATTATGAGTAAAATATTTTTCTCAATTTATTCTAACAGCCAAATGGATAAATGAATTAGGTAATTACCTTATCACTATTTACAAACTTCCTGATATCCGCAGTAGTATGAAAACTATAGTTCGGTGACATGGTACTCCCATGTCATGTTATAATCATAGTATGTCCCCAAACATATTTAAGCTTAGTCACAGTCACCATTCATTCAGAGACCATTAGGGTTACATTATTTAAACCGGCAATGTATCAGTTCAGTAAAAGCCCTGAAATCACATAACGCGGTGTTAAAATCTTAGACCCTTCATACGTAAATGTAATGGCACACAAAATCACAAACATTTTTAAGTTCATTCGTCAACCTTTCCTTAATCTATTTATTGTGCAAGCAATCTTTATTCCTTTGATCAATTATTTCTTAAAATAATTTTGCGCAAAACATTCCTCCATCTAACCGTTGAGTTCTCCTCAGTTTATTATTTGTTTCAAACATTCCTTAGTTCATTCCTCAAACACTATTCAGTGTGGGGCTGAGGTGGCTTAGCGGTTACCATACTCGCCTCCCACAAATGCGAACCGGTCTCAATCCCCGGCTGGGCCACTCCCGGATTTTAGTATGTGGTAATCGTGCCGGTCATTGCCGCTGTTCGGCGGATTATCTCGGGGATCTCCCGTTTTCCCCGTCCGTTCATTCCGGCGCTGCTCCATACTCACCTCGATCACCCTCTTCGGCTCTCAAGACCTCGCTGTTAAGAGCCATCCAAAGCTATTCACTTAATCACATACTTCAATGTGAAACCTTGCCGATTATCGCCACATGACCCCCTCCCTGTCATGTTCATGTCGCCCAACTCTCTTTTCAATACTACTTGTAGCCCAGAATGGAATAAAACCCAGGATGCCTTCTAACTGTTGTAAAAATGTTTGTTTGTTTTGGAACTACCAAAGCAGATAAAACGAGATTATATCGCCTCTTGCTATCCAATTCCATTCCCATGTCCACTGGTTGCACGTGAAGGGTGCTTATGACTGATTCTCTGCACAGCAAGGAGCCAATTCCTGGTTGTTTTGTTTATCTCACTTGTGAGCTATCTGATTTGTGAACGTTTATGCACCTCTGCTTGTAGTATGGTGAATGCCGATATCGCCATTCATGCAGAAAGTTTTTCATTACCTGCAAAAACATGTTCGGCAATAATACAGCACACACCACAATATTACTTGAGTGCAACAAGTGATGTAAAGTAAATTAATTTAATACGGAGCCATCTAATGTTTACTACCCGATGGTGTTGCGATTTCACCAAATATGGTAATGCCTATTATAGGGAGAAATCCAGGAGTAATTATCACCTCTAGCACATAGGTAGCTAAAGAACTTTTCAATCATGCGTTTTCGTCGCATTTAACTTTTAAACTAACATTGGGAACATAGATAATATACTTTATTTTCACTCTAAATTTTTTTCCAAAAACCGATAAGCGAAACTTGAATAACAAAACTCTAATAACAAAATATTGGTACATTTTACAGGATTTTTGTTTATTTTGTTTGTGCAGAGCATTCTAGTATGTGTTTGACGTATATTGTTTGATTCCCCAATAAGTATATCTATGTCGCTCCAGATATGTACGTAACATTTCCGTACACCATTTTAGGTTTAAGTTAATAATTAATTTTTGTAGTAAAACACTGGAAAAGATATCTCCTAAAATTATTATTTTATATTTAAGTAAATATTGACTGTCATTAGTACCTAAATATTAGCAGCAAATTCATATATATATATATAAATAAGACTAACGATGTTACGAGAGTGCTTTTTTAAAAATGGCTGACTCTAAATCTAATTTTGGGGAAATAGCAGTATGCAAGGAATGGCTCCAGACCCAAAACATCTCCATTCTGAAATATTATAAAACCTTAATTAAATAATTAATAAATATGAATATATATATATATATATATATATATATATATCGAAATTGACTTTATAATGTTAAAATGTCACCTACATTTATTTAAGTTATAATGTTTGAATTTTCATAAAATTGTTTAGATATTTGTTTAACATTAAAAATTTTTTTTGCCATATAATGAACGAAATTGTCTTTTAATTATTGTATTATATAACATAACTTAAATAACACATAATATAAAATAAATTAACATATTGCATAAAGTTTAAAATTTATTTAAATTTGGTTTTTTTGTGAACTGTTAAATTTAATTTTTTCGTTTCTATATATGAATATACANATTTAAAATTTATTTAAATTTGGTTTTTTTGTGAACTGTTAAATTTAATTTTTTCGTTTCTATATATGAATATACATATTACTACGATTAATCGAATACATTCCTTTCAATAATCGTTGTACATGCCTTGGAAATAATTTTATTTTCTGTTATGGAAACACATTTTTTATTTTGTTGAAACATGTTTTAACAATTACACAAATTAAATTCTTTCAATTTTCATTAATTTATATTACAGTAATATTTTTGATATTGAAATTAATATTTCAGATTTATGAAAAACAAATTTTTTTCTTTATTCACTTAAATATAATTAACTTAAAAAATCTATATGCCCAATTAAAAAAACTGACTGAAAATAAAAATGTGTGTGAAATACTGCATAATATATCTTTTAATGTACAGGAGATAAGGGCTGTTTGTGACACGGGTTGGTTGTCACAAAGTTAATTCGTCGGCCTTTAGAGCGCAGAGGCGTTCTGGCTCGCTATTGCCGCCATCAATAGTAGTCCGTTGTTGTTGTTTGAGCGAATACAGTGAGATTAAATTGGCAGCTAGACGTGATTTTTTGTAAAGTCGGCAGTGAATAAATCTTGTCAACTAAAGTTTTTATTTTCAGTTTTTTTTATATTGTACGTTACTCTTGGAATATTAAGTATAGGTAACAGCACACTGTATGTCAGAGGTTCCAATGTTTGTCTTGTTGTTACCGTCATTTGTTCAGACCACACGATATTATCAACACATAATGGCATGATGGGGCAGGTTGTTTCAAGTAGGAAGGGGCTGGCTGTCACTTGTGACAATCAACCCCATGAAAGCTTCTCCATACGAAAAATGGTCTGGAACTTCGAGAAAAAAAACCGTGGAGAAGTTAGTTCCGATGTTGTGATAACAGCGAGATCTGTTTTTCGAGACCACAAGTAGATCAGACAAGCTGCAAACGAACTCAATATAAACTATTAACGTTACCTGAGCGGTCGGGAATAGTAATGTGGACGTTGTCCGGCAACTATGGTAAGAAAAGTCAGAACATTAAACAATATTCCTATTTCGAATAGAATAGGCGCCAGTCACTGGATGAGCATGAAGTCACAGTTCTCAGAATCGTGGACCGAACAACCACGTGGCTGTATCCCCTGACACACACGGTACAAATTTACAGGAAAACGTAACATGTAACCGAGGTATTCAGGCTCCTCAGCAAACCTTAGTATTACCTTTTACCTTATAAATGAAGGATGCCTCCTTGATGTGTCGACGACTTCATGAATAGGGCCAGGTCCTGGAATACAACACTAAATGAGAACTCACAAGTTTCGTTTAACTCAAGTAAATTATATTGCTGAATAGTGTACACAGTTACATGTATGCAATGCAAATTAAAGCGGACCTGACTCACAAGCCCTGCCAGCGGCCATTACCGTTCAAAAGGCCAAGAATGGCGCGAAAACTTACAAGCATATTTTGACATTTGGGGTCGGTAAATAAAGCTGGCATAGGGGTGCTGCGAATGCGGGGAAGACTGTTGGTAAACTAATTAAAAGATCCAGTAAATTACGTTAACCTACTGCAGTTAAATGTTCAGAACANCGGGGAAGACTGTTGGTAAACTAATTAAAAGATCCAGTAAATTACGTTAACCTACTGCAGTTAAATGTTCAGAACAAAGCATGCATGTGCAGCACCTAAGACCCGTGGACTCAGACTGCCGGGGGTAGCGCGGGCGAACTGCGTCCTCACCTAGAGCTCGCCCCATTCCGCGAGGTATCTAAATATAGCGACCTCATTACATAAACACGTAAAACATGCAGACTATAGGACCCTTCAATGTTCGGGATGGACATGCCTTAGCTCGAGCAGAGTTCAGAGTTATTTCTTAAGCACTAATTAAAATACATAACATGATAATGTGGTGCCTTGCAGAGCACATAGGAAATCTAGGAATGTTAAGTTTTGGNCACTAATTAAAATACATAACATGATAATGTGGTGCCTTGCAGAGCACATAGGAAATCTAGGAATGTTAAGTTTTGGTGCACTCTACGACCGGAATGGTCAGGTTGAAAGAAATACTAATTATTTACCACACCACTAATTGGCTTCATTAGACACACAATTGCCCTCGGAAAATCACATAGGACATTTCAAATACCCTAGCCTTGCTACTCTACACCCCATTAAATATGCACGTGGTGTGCATTTATTCTGCGATTACTACGCCATCCCCTAAGAACGAATTTCAAGAACATTTTCCAGTGGGCGATAAGTTGTAATGCTAGTTAATACACATTCTAAAACTTGATTCCTATCCTTGTTACACATATCTCTCTAGGGACACCACAGGCACTCGGTTGGATCGCTCGGTACCGGGTCATGACCCGTTTCGAAGTGAACTATGTGGACACGCATCTGGACGCACGACATGCGTGTTCCGCGGGCCGCACTGGTGTAGTGACTGTGGGCCGATGACGTGATGACGGTGGCCATGACAGACCACGCAGGAGTGGTCCACGTCACTATCATACTCTTGCTAGATATAGCAAAAGCATTCCCTCAACAGATCTGAATGACAACAAACAAATTTTCCGCCAATTTTTGTCGGATACCGAAATACCACCAGGTATTTAGTGAATCTCAGTAAAATGAGCNACCACCAGGTATTTAGTGAATCTCAGTAAAATGAGCTTGTATGTTATACTTTACAAGCATTTCATATTTACCATGGTTTATCTCATAAAGAAGTGAAGATTCTTGCGTACCAAATAGGTTCAGAAAATGGAATAAAAATGCCGCAATCATAGGTTTTATAAAATTTGGCCGAAGTCATGAGTCGCCATAAGTTCCAAGCGCACGAAATATGGAATATGGATGAGACTGAAGTGANCACTAATTTAAATACATAACATGATAATGTGGTGCCTTGCAGAGCACATAGGAAATCTAGGAATGTTAAGTTTTGGCTCACTCTACGACCGGAACGGTTAGGTTGAAAGAAATACTAATTATTTACCACACCACTAATTGGCTTCATTAGACACACAATTGCCCTCGGAAAATCACATAGGACATTTCAAATACCCTAGCCTTGCTACTCTACACCCCATTAAATATGCACGTGGTGTGCATTTATTCTGCGATTACTACGCCATCCCCTAAGAACGAATTTCAAGAACATTTTCCAGTGGGCGATAAGTTGTAATGCTAGTTAATACACATTCTAAAACTTGATTCCTATCCTTGTTACACATATCTCTCTAGGGACACCACAGGCACTCGGTTGGATCGCTCGGTACCGGGTCATGACCCGTTTCGAAGTGAACTATGTGGACACGCATCTGGACGCACGACATGCGTGTTCCGCGGGCCGCACTGGTGTAGTGACTGTGGGCCGATGACGTGATGACGGTGGCCATGACAGACCACGCAGGAGTGGTCCACGTCACTATCATACTCTTGCTAGATATAGCAAAAGCATTCCCTCAACAGATCTGAATGACAACAAACAAATTTTCCGCCAATTTTTGTCGGATACCGAAATATCACCAGGTATTTAGTGAATCTCAGTTAAATGAGCTTGTATGTTATACATTACAAGCATTTCATATTTACCATGGTTTATCTCATAAAGAAGTGAAGATTCTTGCGTACCAAATAGGTTCAGAAAATGGAATAAAAATGCCGCAATCATAGGTTTTAAAAAATTTGGCCGAAGTCATGAGTCGCCATAAGTTCCAAGCGCACGAAATATGGAATATGGATGAGACTGAAGTGACAACAGTGCAAGTTACCGACAAAGTTGTAGCTCGGCGAGGATNACAACAGTGCAAGTTACCGACAAAGTTGTAGCTCGGCGAGGATTTAAACATGTTGGTAGTATCGTTTCTGCTGAGAGAGGTAGCCTGTTGACAATTGCATGCGCGTTGCCAGCAATTGGTAATCATATTCCGACTTTTTAAAAATCTTTCTCCAGGTTAACTTCAGATAACATTTTCTCGTGATTGGTCTCTCTGGATAGCGAAGTGCTGCAAATCCTTCAGAATGGAGGCAAGAAATATTTTCTGGAATGTTTGATGCACATCCATAACCATACATAAAGCTCACATGAAAATACTGTTTTGCTTCTCTTGGATTAACATAACTCTCAACTCGGTACAAATGGTTTAAAATATGCAAAACCAAACGGCATTGTAATGCTTTGCTTCCTACCGCATTGCAGTCATAAATTACAAACTTTGAAAAGTTCGGTTTATGGCCATTATAAAAATCTACTACTAAAATGGAGACGTCAATTGTCACAGACACGCCTGTAAAAGTAATAGTAGAAACCCGAGAAAACAGGAAAGTGACACATCCCGAAAAGCCATTATATAAGGAACACCACACTTGGCTAAAAGAAACGGGCTGAGTAAGAGAAGTAGGCATATAAGAGATAGCAGCGAGAGTGCAGACGACGAAGAGTGTTTTTGCCTGGTCTGCTTTGAGCCATATTCTAGAAGTAAGCCGAATGAAACGGGATATTGGTAAATGTTACCCACATCCAATATGGCCATTATGTGATGTCACAACATAACTTTCGGTCGACGCCTGGCTCCTATCCCACATATCCCTTGTCACAGAACTCTCTTTTGTATTCTACTCGCCTGGCAGTGAGGAATANCTCCTATCCCACATATCCCTTGTCACAGAACTCTCTTTTGTATTCTACTCGCCTGGCAGTGAGGAATATAAAACCACATACCAGCAGGATCATTAGGCACCGGAATGCTTTATGGGCAGAGTGCCAAGACGGAGCTATTGTGGTCTTCAGAGAGTGTGAGATGAGGTACAATACCAAGTAAACATACAAGTTATACAAGTTATACTGTAGATTCCAGTGTTCTACTGCAGCATATAACAGCTTAACGGAAACAATTGTTTTTTATATTATGTACGAAACAATAAGTCCAATAAATGTGTGTCTGTATTTTATGTATTGGTGAAGATGTTGATGATGTACCATATCTTGTTCTGGTTTGTGTGTCCGTTCTGTACTGAGGACAACAGTTTTAGTTGATTATAATTTTCCTTCTTGTATAGATGTGTTGATATTTAAAATATTTCACGTACTCTTCTACAATTGAGACATAATAAGTAAGTTTTTACTATGGATATTTTAATTTCAAGCGAGTAATTTAAAAGTCCACAAGTCAACCATTCTTTGTGTGATTTCAGGAATTGTATATTTGATGATAACGAAAATATATATTTCATGATACAATGATAAGAAGTTTGCCTACAATTTCTGTAAATTTACTTCATTTGTTAGGGAAAAATATCAAAATTTTTACTTTCAGCCACACAGAAAGGTCAGAATTGTTCTTCTTTCCTTGTTTCAAATAAGTGTTTTTTCTTCCTTTTTTCTGGTAAAAAAAACCAAAACTTTTAATTTAAATAATTTATAACAAAAAACATTTGCAAATAAGTTTTAATTTAAAAATGGAATTTGGAATTGTAAGACAAATTATTATCATGACTTTTCGGAAACGCAATTTGACTGAGGAGCATATAGGCTGCCGATATAGAGTATAGTCGCTCCTCTTGCACATTTCTTACAAATATCAGGACCTCGCAACTTTGGTAGCGCACCAGTGGTTATCACACCAGTACGCACTTCAGGTGAGTAAGTTAAACAAGTAAGGAAGACAGGTTAGTCTGAGTAAAGGCTTTATTCTTTGTCAAGGTGTGGGCGAGGCTAGGTGGGTAACTGCTCCAGGTACTGCTGCACTGCGGTATGGCCATATAACTTGGTATAGTAGAGGGCATTGTAGCCGTCCATGTCTGTAACCGTGGTGTCAGCGCCGGCCTGCACCAGTAGCTTCACTGTCTCTAGGTTACCAATGTACGCCGCCCATAGGAGCGGNTTGGTTATAGCCGTGGTGTCAGCGCCGGCCTGCACCAGTAGCTTCACTGTCTCTAGGTTACCTATGTACGCCGCCCATAGGAGCGGTGTGTCTTCATTTATGTCACTCACATTCACGACGGCCCCGCGCGACAACAGCATCTCCGCGAGCTGGTAGTGTCCGCCGTACGCCGAGCCATGCAGCAGAGTGAAGTTGGTTTTGTCAGGCAAGTCGACAGGCATGCCGGCGCACAGTAGCAGCGTGGCCAGCTGCGTGTAGCCACGGTAGCCCATACACCAGTGCGTGTTCACTGAGTTCTGGTCCATTTTCTTCAGCTCACTGTACGCCCCGCTGCTGTGGTCCATCTCAGCATCCAGGCCCTTCCTCAACGTCTGCCAGTCTCTGGAGCCGCTGTACTGTAGCACCTGCGAACACGCGCCAGGAGTGATACGGCTGTCACGACAGTCGCCATGGCAGACCGGGCTCGATTCCCGGGGAAAATGGGGCGGGGATTTCCCCGGGGTACTCGGTAACTCCCCCAATACAACATTCCTTCGCAACTCCATCCTCACTTCATCTCGTTCTCATCGGCACTCAAGATATCAGCTGTTTAGAGCCTTCCAAATATGACTCACATACTCGTGCCTCCAGAATACGAACAGCAACATTAATCCCATCACATGCCTACACTATCTGATCAGAAATCTCTGGACATCCTTCTGTAAAAATAACGTGTCACACGCCTGTCACAATGACAACCCTTACCGCTATAAAGGGAAGCAGATGACTCGATGTTAGTCAGTACCACGCGATAGCAGCAGAATGAGTGGAACAAGGGAGCTGAGTGACTTTAAAAGTGGTGCAGTTATTGGTTGCCACATCAGTAAGCAATATTGTCACCCGAAGAGGGAGAGCGAAGGACTGTATGGGATCGAAGAATTGTGGAGATCAACCGTTCTTTCTACAGCTATTGATAAAATATTAAAATAATAAAAATTAATCCACAAGTTTTTAAAAGAGGCAGGGGAGGATATAACTACCTGCAGATTGGTTCATAGCTGATTTTAGTACACCTGTAAGGATAGAAACAATAACAATCCAGTTTGTTTTCAATTCGGAAAACGTATGTGTTATACATTATTATTGACTTACAAGTATTAAAATTATTAAAAGAGGGAAGACAGTCATGGTTGAGGATTCAACATAATTAGACTCAAAATAATTTAAATAATCGACAAGATGCCTTGCTGTACCTAAAAAGTTTTAAACAATAAATATTGGAACTATTCTCTAGAGATTCATTTAGGCTACACTACAGTTCAAAACCGGAGTCAGAACATTATTAAGTTAGTTGTGGTACGTGGACGAGTAAGGGACACAACTGAACTCGAAAGAACACTATTTTTGAATACTGGTTGTGCTGGCCCCAGAACGTCTACCAATTAACTCCACCTACATGATACAAAGTACAAATTACTTATCTACATGGCGTTATTCCGCGGTTTGCCTTAGGCCTTGGACTTTCGCCGCCATCTTCTCAATATAAGAGCGAAGACAAAAGAGCAAAGAGCAAGAGAGACCACGCAGGTAGGTATTTATAAACTTGCGCCACCTGCCACGGGAATAGAGACAGCTTTCACATTACATTTACCTATCATTCTTCTGCTGATCGTTTGCATATTAAGTCGAAACAAATATACAACAGTGCACACGGGAGTGAGACAGAATATTCGCTCACCAGCACCCTTCAAACACACGTTTTCAAATGCGTCACTCAGCAAATATCACAGGCCATCTGTGACACATTCTACCGGTGGCAAAGACCCTACCCGCGGCAATTAGCGCGAAAAGAACTGCTGACGGCATTCACAAGAAGAAAAACAGATCGTTTTTAAAGATTACGTCCAGTTGCTGAGCTAAAGAGTGTATTCTCTACCCGTGTCAACAGATCCTGACAAAGGAATTATCTAAAATTAGGGCTACAGCTGCAAAGTTAAATTTAAGTTGTGCATCAGAAAAAAAACAAAAATACATTTTAATTCTCAAAAAATCACCGTAACACAACATCAGGTTCATTCTTCCATTCTGATGTTGCCCTTATCTGCTGACAGGGAGTGATTGTCAAGAGGAAAGGGGAAGTAAAACCTCAACAAAACCGAGACTGTGTATCTACGAGTGTTAACCTGAAGGGATCGTCAAGAATTAAGAAAGTGGTAAGGAAACATCGCATGACATCATGTGATACCATCATCCATGACATCCACAGTGCCACTTAACGTGCAGCTAACACCAAGTCTGAGCACTGCGAGGTACGAATACTGCGGTTCATAGATCAGCAACTGCCTGTGAACTGTTCACTTCGCCTGTGAACATGGTGGTGTAAAGAGCACCGCCACTGGAAAGTGAACGACTGAAGACGCAGGATTTGTTGTGATAAATCATACTATACCATGTGGCAGTCTGATGGGAGGGTTTGAGTGTGGCGAGTGCCAGGTGAATGGTAAATACCGGAATGTTTTATGTCCAAAGTGAAATTCAGCGGAGGTGGGCTGACAATATGTGTGTGTTTCCATCGAAGGGACTTGGTCCTCTTCTAATACTACCGAGCAAGTTTAGTTCGGAAGGTTATAAGGACATTTTTAGTAGCTGCATGTTCCTTCCTACATCTCGCTCATATTCTCTTCACAGTGTTGGAGATGTAAAAACGGCCCACTCCCTATCAATATATCTAAGGGATATTTTATAGCAGGCTTTCTCAACCTGTCGGGCGCGCCCCTCCGGGTGGGAGGGCGGCGTTGGAGAATTTCAGGGGAGGCGCGGTAAACTGCGGAAATTAGAATTTCAAAACAGCTTAATATAAACAGTATTCATATTACGTTTCCTGTCAGTTTTTCTACATTTTTTCCAAATTTTAATGTATGTAAATTTTNGGGGAGGCGCGGTAAACTGCGGAAATTAGAATTTCAAAACAGCTTAATATAAACAGTATTCATATTACGTTTCCTGTCAGTTTTTCTACATTTTTTCCAAATTTTAATGTATGTAAATTTTTTGCATTGGCAAAAGTGGCCACTGAAGCACAGTGAGGCGATAAGTGTGTCTGTGTTGGCCGGCGTGCACCTGCCGTCTTTGAATTTATGCTGTGGTCTAAGACGGTGGAAGACGGGAACGATACTTGGAGGTCAATTACTTTAGTATAATATGTCTGAGAAGTTAGTTATATTAGACACGTAGCAAGGTGTAGCTTTTTTTGTTAGCTACTTAGTACTTGGTGAAGTGTAGGAGGTTTTTCCACCTCTGCCTTACTGTGCGCCGGCTCGTGGCCACCTAACATAACCTTCCACCTAACGTAACCCCTAGTTGTCAACTGGCTGCAGACTAGGCTAGGTTATATTTTGTTAATCCTGGTTAATATAGTTTGTGTGAGTGGCAATGTTCTGTGTAGTACCGTACGGCTAAAATTGGCAAAATCATTGCCTAAGAAAAGACTGTACAGTGATTACTATATTAAGTATGGATTATCATACGTAGAGAAAAATGGAAGTCATTTACCTCAGTGCGTTATTTGTCACGTTGTTCTGAGTAACGACGCAATGCGGCCAGGTCGATTGGAACGTCATTTGACAACCAACCACGCCGCCCTGATAGACAAACCAGCTGAGTTTTTTGTTACCAAGAAATGCTCATTGACACGGATGAAACTGGATTCAACTGGACGTTTTCATATGGAAAATGAAAAAGCCATTGGACATTCTTTTAAAATCGCATTGCTAATCGCAGAAGACAAGAAACCTTATACTATTGGTGAGTCCCTTATATAATCATGTTTAGTAACAGATTGTAATACTGTTCTTGGTGGAGAAAGTTGTAATAAGGTTGTAAAAATATATTTGTCAAATGACACAGTAAAACGCAGAATTGATGAAATGGCTGAAGATTTGGAAAATCATGTAATAAAAAAACGGTATAAATCCCCGTTTTTTTTCATTGCAATGTGATGAAATAACTGACATTTCTAAGCACTCTCAGTTGTTATTTAACTGCAGGTTTATTGACGGGAAACAGTTCATGGAGAAAATATTGTTTTCTCAATCACTACAAACTGCAATAAAGGCTGCTGATGTATTTTCTGCCTTATGTGGCTTTTTGGCAGCAAATAATCTTCCTTGGGAGAACGTCATTGGAATATCAACTGATGGGGCCTAAGCTATGACAGGGTGCCGATCTGGATTCACTGAACTTGCCAAACAAAAGAACCCTAACATAATTGGTTCTCACTGCATCATTCACAGGCAGGCTCTGGCTTGTAAGACTCTGGCTGAATCACTTAATACTGCGTTGAACTTGGCAATTAAAATAGTCAACTCTGTCAAATCTAGCGCTCTCAACACTAGACTTCTTGAGGTCTTGTGCCAAGAGTTGAACAGCGACCAACAAACTCTTCTGTACCACACATAAGTACGTTGGCTCTCTAAAGGCAATATGCTATCTAGGCTGTTCAATTTGAAATCCGAAGTTGAGATCTTTTTGATGAGTTCCAGTAAAGAAGACCTATACATCCAGTTTACAGAAGAAAAAATTTATTTTTTACTCAGCATATTTGTCTGACTTCTTCGAATCACTCAACGCACTTAACTTGAAGTTACAAGGACAGAGAAATATTCGGAAGACATACGATGCAATTAAAGGTTTCTTGGAAAGAATTTCTCTGTGCCAACGCCGTCTTCAGAGTTTAGAACCTAACTTTTCATCATTTCCAAGGCTAAATAAACTTCTCGATGATACTCAAAGTGTTCAATTATATTTCAAAGATAATTTGAAGGACTTGATTTTAACACATTTGGCTTCTTTGAAAATCGAAATAGGAGACTTTTTCCCAGACATTTGGTCAGAAAACTGGGAGTTTAAATTGGTGGGAGACCATTTCAATGTTGACGGAATCGAAAGTATTATTTTGTGGGTGATTTCTTCATAAGTCATTCGTTACAATCACACAGCCGATTTACACAAAACCCAAAATTTCTTTGCCCAAATATTTATTAGTCAATAAAAACGAATATACATTATTGTTTGTGAAAAATTAAAACCCAGAAAGAAAGGCCCAAATGAATCTGAATGCCAAGGATGTGTCGAACAGTGCACCAGCAATAGGTGATAACGATTGCAGAGAGATGGCGTACACATAGGCCCAGCAACGCCCTCTCTTGTGTGACTGGAAGTGTCCGTGTTACGCCAATCTAAGTCAGAGAAGAGCCGTCAAACTTAGTAAAAGTTAGTGTCAGTATGCCTCGTTGACGTAAAAGGGTGCCATATTAGCACATCAGTGAGATCGAACGGGGCAGAATGATCGGTCTCCTGGTAACAGGTTTGTCACACTGTGACATTTCAGCTCGTACAGGGCACGCTGCTACGACAGTGATGCTTGTGTGGAACCAGTGTATAGAAGAGGGTCGTACACAGCGAAAAGTGGGTATTGAACAACCCAATGTGACCATAGCACGGGATGACCGCCATCTTGTCCGCATGGCCGTAAAGGACCGTACCGCCTCGTCCACGGTGTTAGCTCGACAGTGGAGCACAGCCACGGGTGTGGACCTGTCTGCATCGATGGTTAGACGCCGTCTGCTGCGGGTTGGACTGGTGGCACGCATGCCATTGCATCGACTTCCATTGTCCAGAAACCACATGCACCTCAGAGTGCAATAGTCACGTGACAAGTGTGATGGTTTGGGGCACGATTGGATACAACGTGCGATATCGACTCCTACGTATTGAAGACAATCTGAACAGCAACCTCTACATCAGGGAGGTATTAGAGCCCAAGGTACCGCCCCTCATTCAGGCGACTCTACATGCCATATTTCAGCAGGACAATGCCCGGCCACATGTGGCGAGGAATGTGCAATATTTCTTCAATTAACGACGGGTACGACTGCTTCCATGGCCAGCATGTTCGCCTGTCATGTCGCCCATCGAACATTTCTGGGATATGGTGCGTCAGCGAATTGTTCGTCACGGACCTCCAGCAACAACTGTTGATGGTTTATGGACTCGCATGCATACCACGGGTAGGGAGATTCCCCACGATGATATCCAGACCCTCTTAGATTCCATTCCGCGACGATTAGGGGCTCTGATTATTACAGCACGTGGTGGCTTCAGACCATACTGAGTTCTTAAGGACAGAGATCATGTGTAGTCCTGTTATTTTAATACATTTTGAATTTTCGTGTACCTAATATCTGGTATAATGTTCATTTCAATCACATTTATCCTCTTGGTGTTTTATTTTTACCAAATGTTAGCGTATTTTTATTTCATATTCTGCTAAATATGGAAAAAATAGGACATTTCGCACTTTTTACTTAGTAATGTGGTAAATTTCATGTGAATAAAGAAATGAATTTAGGGCCACGAAAATAAAACATAATTTATATAGCAAATGTTTGCAAGAGTCACCTAAATTGGACCGATCCCTTAATTGGATCATATCAATTCCCGGCGAGTATTTGCAATGAATAGGTTTCTGTTTGCAGTAGTACGAACTGTTATCACAACAATTAGTGTGTATTTTAGCTCATCGGAATTAAATATATTTCTCAAGCTTATTTTTATATTTGTGTATTTAATAGAATACTTGTACACAAGTTTGGATGTGTTTGTAGTGTGGACATCTTCATAAACATCGTACATTTTAACTTTTATATATATGTATATGCAATATCTGAAATATGTAACCATAATGTGAAAGAAAAAGTCAAATTAAGAGTGTCCTAATATGGTTTGCTTCTTGTTGCTTGAACCAAGTTCAGAGTAAATACAGCATGCCCCGATGGCGCATTCAACAATCCGTTGCCTAGCTGAGTGAGATTGAGAGAGGCAGCATTGTCGGCCTCCGAGAGGCATGTTGGCGCTATGCTCCACACTTGAACCGTTCTTTATACTGTAAGTCGTTATTGGACGCAGTGGGAACAGTAGAGTACACACATCCGTCGAGAATGTTTGAGTCGACCGGCAGACTCCAGCAGAGAGGATCAATTCTTCGTACGACAAGCTGTATGCTCTACACACGCGTCGCTGCGCAACATCCACGGACATTTTACGACAGCTGGGGATACGCCGGTGTCTACTAATACTATATCCAGGCTGATTGCAGAGCGGGATTTGTNGAGTAAATACAGCATGCCCCGATGGCGCATTCAACAATCCGTTGCCTAGCTGAGTGAGATTGAGAGAGGCAGCATTATCGGCCTCCGAGAGGCATGTTGGCGCATTGCTCCACACTTGAACCGTTACTTATACTGTGAGTCGGTATTGGACGCAGTGGGAACAGTAGAGTACACACATCCGTCGAGAATGTTCGAGTCGACCAGCAGACTCCAGCAGAGAGGATCAAGTCTTCCTACGACAATATGTATGCACTCCACACGCGTCGCTGTGCAACATCCACTGACATTTTACGACAGCTGGGGATACGCCGGTGTCTACTAATACTATATCCAGGCTGATTGCAGAGCGGGATTTGTNCATCCACTGACATTTTACGACAGCTGGGGATACGCCGGTGTCTACTAATACTATATCCAGGCTGATTGCAGAGCGGGATTTGTCGTCACGGCGTCCCTTACGACGTCTGTCATCAGGACCCGAGCATCGTCTTGCATGTGTGACCTTCTGCCAAGAAAAAGCTAAATAGCAGCTTCCGGATTGGCAACGAGGCGTGTTCTGCGACGAATAACGATACTGTCTGGATACATACAATCGAACTCATGTCTGGAGATATCCTCGCCAATGACGCGATACACATTTCAATGTATAGCGGCACGAGAGGTATCATGTTGTGCGATGCCATTTCCTATTATTCCTACACCCCACTGGTGGTGATTGACGACACTCTGTATACAAGGTGACAAGGATCGCAAAATTCTGTGACCATGTGCGCTCCCCTTCCCGGTGCATCTTGACAACCCCATTTTCGTCGTCGTATTACGGGCCGGAGTGTGTCGTGCCCATAGAGAAGGATCGCCAGCAACATCCCTAGACCTCTAGCTCATCGAGAACTTTAGGGAACAAATTGGAATAGGACATCGGCCAGCAGCAACTATGGCATATTTGGAAGATCAGTTGCTTCCACTGTGGCAGGATCTTCCTCAGAAAGATATCCTACGTCTGTATGCCTCCTTGCCCGACCTTATCGCCGCCTATCCCTGTGCTATGGGTAGTCCAACACAATACTAAGTGCAACCTGCAAGTGTTGGTCCCTTGCAATGCAGGATTGGTTCTGTATGCACACTACGATGTGCTGTGGCTGCATCCACTTATGTGCCTCTGCGATTGCACCTTCAGTGTAATCCATTTTTCTGCAAAAGACTGTAATTATATTTTATTTTTATATATTTCTTAAATTATTCCTGGTTTTCTTAATACTGATTTGTTTTNGCAAAAGACTGTAATTATATTTTATTTTTATATATTTCTTAAATTATTCCTGGTTTTCTTAATACTGATTTGTTTTTCTGCTACATCAGTACACGCTCAACAATAAATTATGACTAATGTATTTATCTCAAAACTTAAATTTAGTACAAACAATTTGTAATTTCAAAAACTGGTCCAATAACCGCTTATAATATATCTTTAGTCTGAAAGAAAATAGAAATTAGAGCAGAAAATAAGTGATGTTTTNGCAAAAGACTGTAATTATATTTTATTTTTATATATTTCTTAAATTATTCCTGGTTTTCTTAATACTGATTTGTTTTCCTGCTACATCAGTACACGCTCAACAATAAATTATGACTAATGTATTTATCTCAAAACTTAAATTTAGTACAAACAATTTGTAATTTCAAAAACGGGTCCAATAACCGCTTATAATATATCTTTAGTCTGAAAGAAAATAGAAATTAGAGCAGAAAATAAGTGATGTTTTGAAGTATAAAGTGGCATTTAGAACGCTAGCTGATATGAAGTATACTTTTACATTTGAATACAAAAAGGTAATATCGCAGAAAATTACAACGAACGCTTACGCAAACATTAGAGTTCTCAATTTTTTTGCCTGTCTGGATTATTGGCGTACTAGTTATTAAATCTAACAGCTTAAATGTGGTTTTATGTAACATTTACGATGGCGCAAATTGTTAATTCGTGTTTCTAATAATAATTTTGTGTTGAGACAGGGATTTCTCAGCAAACTCGAACACAAGATTATAGGAATGTTGACACTGTGATCTTCATGAGGAGAGGTAGTCCAGCTTTAAGTACGATTTTCATCATATCGATATAGGTTGCATGCTGAGTGTGCACACACAAGGTGCACATTTTACTGTGTCCACATTGCTCCAAAAAAGGTCCGTCAAGTACACACTATGCTCAACATCTCAAGAGACGAATCCTGCCAAATAACGAGCTCCCTCAACACTTGGCGAGCAGTCAGCAATAAACCAAGACTGATGTTCTCGACCTTCGCTCTGTTGATATTCGTATCTCATGAAACTAAGTTTGCTTCACCCTTGAACCTTACCCTGGTGTTCTGACAGGTGACCCTAAATCCAATTGCATAACTAAGTAAGTGAACGTATCAAGTCAAATTGTCCTCCGAGCTTGTCTGTTCCTAATGATTCCTATAATACTTCGCAGCAGCTCCTAAACGAAAATAAAAAAACCNAACTAAGTAAGTGAACGTATCAAGTCAAATTGTCCTCCGAGCTTGTCTGTTCCTAATGATTCCTATAATACTTCGCAGCAGCTCCTAAACGAAAATAAAAAAACCGTTCCCAGCATATTAATCGTTGAATAAAACTATCTAGTATAGAGTAGCAGTATATACGTAGTTAACATGTTACACTCTTACTATGCCAGCATCACGCCAAGCTTGTCAGNCTTGAACCTTACCCTGGTGTTCTGACAGGTGACCCTAAATCCAATTGCATAACTAAGTAAGTGAACGTATCAAGTCTAATTGTCCTCCGAGCTTGTCTGTTCCTAATGATTCCTATAATACTTCGCAGCAGCTCCTAAACGAAAATAAAAAAAACCGTTCCCAGCATATTAATCGTTGAATAAAACTATGTATTATTAAATTTCCCTCCTTGGTGTTTAAATTTGGGTGTTCTCATCGGGCATTTGTTTGCTGCGCCTTATTCTGGCGAGTCTTTAAAGCTCTTATGCACCAATGCACTTTAGTGTACGTATTTATTGCACCATTCGAGTTTCAATGTGTTCGCTTTCACCTAACCTAAATCAAACATAACTAACCTAACTTAATGTAATGTTACCTGACCACACCTAACCTAACATGATGTAAACTTCTCTGATGTGAACTTGCATGTATTCTAACCCAAATTAATCAAGATCCATATAACTCACCTTAATATAACACAATCTAAGCCATACGATCAGAACATTAGCTAACCTAACTGAGTCGAACCAACCTAAGAAACCTTTCTTTACCTAACCTTCTGGTATTTGTAACAAAATTAATTTAAACTTATGTAATATACCACAACTTTATACATACCAACTTAAGCTGGCATAACCTTTTGACATTAGTTTACTTCTCCAATATAAAGTGTTGTTAAAACAGCAAATACATATCCTTGAATTACGGTTACTGCTGCTTCTAGTGTTAGTAATATTATTTGGATAATTAATATAACTATTAAAATACTTGATGATACTCTTACAACTAATAAAATAATATCAATGATTTAAAAAATAATATATTTAATTTTATAGTGTAACTTATTTTCACTGGGATGTCATATTCCCACGGGATGAGTTTGCCCAAAACCTTGCCTAGTTTGCTGACAGAGTATGCTGTAACACATTTTTATCTCCCAGGGTTATGTTGTCCAAGCTGGCCAAATAGTCAGTTATCCATACAGTCGCATCTTGTCAGGATGTGAATCCCTTGATGGCTAATCAGCCGAAAGCTGTCTAAGTCCCTTCTTAAAAATACTTAATTATGTAACGCTTAGATAAAAGTTTACGTCATATTTAATACAATTTAATAAAAATTGGGAATGCACGGCCTCATAAAAAATTATGTAATATATAAATGACATAAACTGGAACATGTCACATTTTTCAAAGTTAAAATTAGGTTCCTTGTCGTTTGCTGTATGAAAATTCAGTGAACCGTTTATCTACCTACAATTTTTATGCATTGTTTTCGACGAAAATATATGCAGCTAACCACACATTATATCTCTGTGTTACAAAGTTATACAAATCGCTATAACTCATCGCAGCTCTGTGTAATTTTGTCGTCAACAATCCCGTAGTCTTATACTGGAAAATTCATTTTATTTTTTATAATAGGTTGGAATTTTTTGTATATCCTTACAAATGGAAGTAACCGTGTTATAATAATCACAATCAACGACACAATATGTATTATATTCTGCGGCTGTGGTGTGTTATCTGAATTGAAATTATCTTCATGAGTCCTCATGACTACTGCGTCAACAATCTACACTATTAAAAAATTATTTTATATAGTATTTGATTGTAAACCTATGGATTTATCATCGGATGAATGGAATTCTTTCTTATTCTTTTCGCTTAGAAAGTTCCAATGTCCATTCAAAAAAAAAAAAATTTCTCGCAATTTTTTAATTTTCTTTTTAAGATTTTAATGTGAAATCATATTAAGAACTGAAAATTGCAGTTTAATTATTTGTGGAAACATTTGTTTATTTGTGAAATATATAAACTTGAAAGCTTTAAAATTTTGGTTGGTACTTGGGAGCTATCGTTTTGCTTAGATATAAGAAAGAGCACAAGATTTACAGTGAAAAAATAATTGTTAGCATAATTCATGTTTCGAAAAATTGGTATAAAATTAGCTTGTTACTTTTACAACTGTAGATTTATGATATGAGTTCAATGATTCTAAATCGGTTTTGCGCTAAATGACGATATGTGCAATTCTACAACAGTGAGCATCACCTTCGTTGGTCTAGATATAATGTAGGCTGTAGTAATTACTATCTATTATAATAACATATATCACTGCCTTACTACGGTTATGCGACTCCATTAAGCTAAGGGCCATAGTTTATGTCATTTAACACGCAGCATTACCAGGTTTTTTATCTTCTGCGGAGGTTGTTCCGCACACCCAGGCACATCCTTCTTCTTACTCTCCAACTAAAAGCACACACAGTGAAACATGTAAAATACACCACGGAATTTGCACTTTTCTGTTTAAACTATGTTCAATGTTCAGTGACTAATCGAAATATGGGAAACCTATCTGTTAAGTATCAATTTGAGAATTAAAATTCTCAATATTGCGCTCTGTAGAGAAATACCTTTTTTATTTATTTCTAGTTACTCAATTCTGAAAATATTCTGTATAATAAAAAACCAGGAAATAGGTTGTACTGACATTAAACTTCTTTAATCTAGGGTATGACAAATCTCTTAATTATTAGTGATCCGTTATTTATAATGAAGCATATATATTACACAATATATTATGAAAGTACAATAAGTCTAAATTGTTTTGTTATTATTCCTTAAAATTTTTATCTCTTTTTACTACCACTATAATTTTCAATATTTAGTTTATGTATGTAGCAACATAAAAACTACATTACTAAACAAATGCTACTACGAAAATTGTTACTGCTGCTAACATGTCTGTACACTCGTAAAATATTTCCGGCTTTGTTAAAAAGTTTAAAATATCTAAAAGTGACCAAAAGTTATTTACCATATATAAATATTGCGTTATAATTTTGTGTTAAGGTTCCATGAAAACCCACAATGAAAATGAAAATACGTGTGCAACTAACCTTCAAACTTAGAACAAAGAGATTAGTGAACATTTTAATTTTAGTCTATATAGAACTAAGAGATAAGTGAACATTTTAATTTTAGTCTATACATTTTGTCGAATTTCATAGTGGTACCCACATATATTATTTGGATCCAACTTGCTTAAAGTTATTTTTATTATTATCGCGGGATAATATAAATAAATTTATCAAGAAATTATTAATGAGTTTCGTAGATAAATTAATATTTTTTATAATTTTCGAAAATTAAAAAAAAAAAAAGTTGTAACTACTTAATTGTTTGCGCACAAAGTGTCGTACTTCAGAACTTTGTGGCAAAGCTTACCAATATTTTAACCAAGTCAAAAAACATCTACTTTTCAAATTTTTCTCGAAGCAAATTTTAATGACAAAATCTTTATAATAAGAATACGTAAACAAATGTGGCACAATATGTTTCCATTATTTCGCATTTTAACTGAATTGTGGTTTATGTTATATAAAAAAAACATTATTTTGACAAAATCTAGAAAAATTATTGTTAGTTGAAATACCGAAGTATGTGATACTTCTGCGGAACCAGGAATAAATAAAAGCAGGTTTTCAAAACATGCAGTAGCAGGGCGTATTATACGGGAACCTCACCCGACTCCTAGCTTTCCAGTTCAGAGTTGAGTGAAGCTAAGATGTGTAACGCAATGTTCACGCACATGGAGCATTAAAGAATACAGAGGAGAAACAGTTGATTATTCCAAGAAATGCAAGTGCACAAGCCAGCAAATTGGCGTCACACTCCAGTAACATTTCCAAGCGCTTTCCACCAATCAGCGACTGGTAACTTACTTCCTAGTCGGCAGCCTAGCCAATAGGTGACCTATCGCAGCATGCAGTAACCAATCACACGTTTCCAGAGCCTCGCGCAGACAATCAGGGAGAGGCTACGCCCATACAAAGTAAACGCCACATAGTTTAGCCTCTGTGTACTTCTCTACTCTGTGCTGCTTATTATCTTTGTATCGCATAGTTGACCTTGAAAATATCGTTACCTTCAGCTATCCCGAATTTTTCAGTCAGTTAGGTATACCGTATTTTGCGTGTGTCGGATATTTAAATTAAATAAGAATAACTTTGCAAGTAACTGCAATATACGTATTTAATCATAACTTTATACATTATGGATATATATTTTTAAGACGAAAAATTATAAACTACAAATAAACATTATCCGTTATCCACATATCAAAATGTGCAAATTAAGGCCAACTATAGGCTATTCAGGATAAGGTGAGCACCATTTATAGCCCTCTCATTTGGAATAACTGTCAGAAAATTTATTTTGGTGCAGCTATATACATTAACTTTCGAGACCGGTAAAATGTATACACTATGTGCATTACTTATATGGCGATTTTTAATTAAATTATGGTAGAAGTATAGAAAATTACTGATAGGAAAAAAGTAGTTATGGCCCTATAAGTGATCACTTTACAGTGGACAGCCTAAACATATTGGTAGAATGCACACACGTAGTATTTAGATGTTTTAATGTATTTGGAATAAATATGCATTATAAATACGTAAAAAATGAAGTACAGTATAACACTCTATAATTTTTAAAAGAAGTGGTAGTTACGAATCCGAAAGTATTTTCACAACTGCAAAGTTACCTTAAGATGTTCAGGTTGCGTAAGATTAGGAGCTAGTGTAGCCACATTCGCTGGCAACAAAGTATACTTACTGTGTTGTTGAGTTGTTGGACCAACTGCAACCGGCGTGACTCATCGAGATTCCTGCCCAGGTCCTGTACCTGCGGCACACGTATACAGTATATACGTAGTTAACATGTCACACTCTTACTATGCCAGCATCACAGCAAGCTTGTCAGCATCTAACCAGTGTACGTGTTGTGCTGATAAGTGACATTTGACTACACCAGCTGTAGTATAGAGTAGCAGTATATACGTAGTTAACATGTCACACTCTTACTACGCCAGCATGACGCCAAGCTTGTCAGCATCTCACCAGTGTACGTGTTGTGCTGATAAGTGACATTTGACTACACCAGCTGTAGTATAGAGTAGCAGTATATACGTAGTTAACATGTCACACTCTTACTACGCCAGCATGACGCCAAGCTTGTCAGCATCTCACCAGTGTACGTGTTGTGCTGATAAGTGACATTTGACTACACCAGCTGTAGTATAGAGTAGCAGTATATACGTAGTTAACATGTCACACTCTTACTACGCCAGCATGACGCCAAGCTTGTCAGCATCTCACCAGTGTACGTGTTGTGCTGATAAGTGACATTTGACTACACCAGCTGTAGTATAGAGTAGCAGTATATACGTAGTTAACATGTCACACTCTTACTACGCCAGCATGACGCCAAGCTTGTCAGCATCTCACCAGTGTACGTGTTGTGCTGATAAGTGACATTTGACTACACCAGCTGTAGTATAGAGTAGCAGTATATACGTAGTTAACATGTCACACTCTTACTACGCCAGCATGACGCCAAGCTTGTCAGCATCTCACCAGTGTACGTGTTGTGCTGATAAGTGACATTTGACTACACCAGCTGTAGTATAGAGTAGCAGTATATACGTAGTTAACATGTCACACTCTTACTACGCCAGCATGACGCCAAGCTTGTCAGCATCTCACCAGTGTACGTGTTGTGCTGATAAGTGACATTTGACTACACCAGCTGTAGTATAGAGTAGCAGTATATACGTAGTTAACATGTCACACTCTTACTACGCCAGCATGACGCCAAGCTTGTCAGCATCTCACCAGTGTACGTGTTGTGCTGATAAGTGACATTTGACTACACCAGCTGTAGTATAGAGTAGCAGTATATACGTAGTTAACATGTCACACTCTTACTACGCCAGCATGACGCCAAGCTTGTCAGCATCTCACCAGTGTACGTGTTGTGCTGATAAGTGACATTTGACTACACCAGCTGTAGTATAGAGTAGCAGTATATACGTAGTTAACATGTCACACTCTTACTACGCCAGCATGACGCCAAGCTTGTCAGCATCTCACCAGTGTACGTGTTGTGCTGATAAGTGACATTTGACTACACCAGCTGTAGTATAGAGTAGCAGTATATACGTAGTTAACATGTCACACTCTTACTACGCCAGCATGACGCCAAGCTTGTCAGCATCTCACCAGTGTACGTGTTGTGCTGATAAGTGACATTTGACTACACCAGCTGTAGTATAGAGTAGCAGTATATACGTAGTTAACATGTCACACTCTTACTACGCCAGCATGACGCCAAGCTTGTCAGCATCTCACCAGTGTACGTGTTGTGCTGATAAGTGACATTTGACTACACCAGCTGTAGTATAGAGTAGCAGTATATACGTAGTTAACATGTCACACTCTTACTATGCCAGCATGACGCCAAGCTTGTTGGCATCTCACCAGTGTACGTGTTATGCTGATAAGTGACATTTGACTACACCAGCTGTAGTATAGAGTAGCAGTATATACGTAGTTAACATGTCACACTCTTACTATGCCAGCATGACGCCAAGCTTGTCAGCATCTCACCAGTGTACGTGTTGTGCTGATAAGTGACATTTGACTACACCATCTGTAGTAGAGAGAAGCAGTAGAGTGAAAGTTATACTGCATCCGTTAATCTCAGTGCCACTAAAATAGCTTAATTTTTATCTTAATTTTAACGTATTCTTCTTCACCACTTCAAAATATTATATTAATCAAAGAAAACAAGGTAATTAAATCTGATGGTTGCCAAAATATCTGTCCCTTTCAATAACACAGAGTTATAGAAATAATCAAACATATTTAGACATCCATCATGAATTAATCATATTTTAGTGTTCTCCGTTCAACAAAGCTATTGTTTTGGTAATTATTGCTACGTTAAAAGAATAATGCTTTTACTAGATAGATATTTTTAAAGAACGTTTGTTAAAGTTGTCTAAGTTCCTGGTGTCACTGTCATATCCATAGGACGTACATGAACCTAACAGTATGCTATGCAGCTTATTTAATTTTCTTATNGTACATGAACCTAACAGTATGCTATGCAGCTTATTTAATTTTCTTATAGCACTACAGTAGTATGATTATGATGAGTCTGAGGCAACGTCGTCTAGCGTATGAGCTAAATATAAAAATATAAATATAAAAATTTTAATTCAACATTTATAAAAAAATTTATAAAAAAAAAACCAAAATTTGAATGTTTTGGTTTAGAGGTAAAGAGGGACTGGAAAAGACCAGTATCCATAATGTGATGTCACCCAACTACCAAATTGAATATAAGTAAACTTGAACTTGACCTTTGACATTGATATGTAATCCTATATGAACTTCAACCAAAAAATCACACACTACCCAAAAAAAAATTAAATATTAAATATTTCATTTTAAATAAATAATTATAAAAAAATTATTATAAAACATTTATTAAAAAACATTACATTTCCGAAGGTTCCCTCAGCACCACATCCAGTAGGCGACTGACCCTCACCAATATTTCTCATTGGCTAATTAGTTGGTTCCCCTCCACTCCCTCTACCTATTTTTCTTATTGATTGATTACTTATGCTCAATTCACTCCCCCACCTCTTCTCCAAAAAGAGTAATTAATCTCATTGGTTAATTAGTCAACAGGCATCGACACCCCTCACCGTTGATCATTCTGTATAATTCACTTTGCCAACCATATTCATTTTATCATTTATCATTCGTTTTCATTTTCATAAATCACAAAAATCGGGGAGAAAATACAATATTACCACCGACTACCATGTAGGATTCCATTTTGCCAAATCACATTTCCATCACGCTCACTCATTCCTTCTTAGCTGTGCTCCATCCACAATCTTGTATTATATCCATGCTTGGTTATTCCATGTCAGCCATTTTAGTTTCCATCAGTACAACCATCTTGCACAACATCGTAACCATGTTTCCTACATGCTTATACTCTATAATTCCATGTCAGTCATCTATGATTCAATTTCTTTAAAATACCAGAGAGGCCGGTGAAACAAATATTATCTCATGCTCACTCATGCAATGTTATCAATCTTTGATTTAGATATTTCTAGTTGCGTTCCATTGATTCACTATCATTCCTACTTGATGTAGTCATTGGCCATTATATTAGATCTTATTCATGCTCTACAATTCCACCACGATATAGTAGCCTACTGATTACTCGGTCCCCTCAAACCACCACATTTGATTACATCACTTCTGCAACCATTGACTAACATATGGACTTGTCCTTAAAACAATGAAAATTTTCCATTTAGTTCGTCATTCGTGTTTACTGGAAAAAATAGCTGTTTTATATTAGAGCAGTAGATATTTATGTAGGACCTCTCTTCGCCATATAATGTATTGAATATATCTCGCCAGGCTCGACTCAGCCTTCACCCTTCCGTCTTCTTGTCTTAGAGTAAAAAAAATTTCAAATACTTCAACAGCTTACTTCCAAGACTGCTACATCCAACCTGCATAGAATGTATTACATTATTAATATGCTCTTTTATGTATGTTTTAGCATATACCTTTGCTATATTGTCAATGATTATGCACATTCAGTGATTGGCCTACACAAGAAATCTTGAAGAATCAACTTTCAAATCACCATATATTGTCCACATAATTTTATTAACTTTTATTATCATGATCATTAACAGTATCGGACTGTAGTGGCAGATCTGAAAGCCAAAGCTACCTTATCCCAAATCAGGGAAAGCAGTCATGTTAGTCTAAGGTATATCAACACTAGTAAGAAATGAAACACTTTTGTTTATACATTAGAATCATATTTTTTACATAAATCAAACTAAAAACATTTTTAAAAATCTCGACGTTCTCTATACTATACATGCAGTGTCTTTCCAGCAACATTCTCACTTTTCACACAATTAATATAATCTGCTTATACACAGTTCGATACAGTCTTATGCTAGCAAGCACCCTCCCAGAACCCAAAGTTTTTCTTTTAAGGCCTCTACAGCCTCTGGAATGCCATAAACGTTGTATAATCCTTCATTTGCAGTCCTAAATGCCCGCCGGCTGATTTCTTCATCCAAAGAATGAGGCTTTTCATAGGCACACTCCAGCCAAACATTACATTTTGCCCTTGAATGAAAATTACTTTAGGTAGAATCTATTCGATATGGTATCACTAATAGCTAGTGCAGGACATTTCTTACCTTCAGGAACTTTTCCTTTACAGTTCTTGATAAGTCTCTTCATCTTATCACTTCGTTTAATAAGACGTTTGCATTTAACACATTGTTGCATAACACGGGAAGGACCCTTCACTGAAGTGGTTCTTTCGTGAATCCGTGCACTTTGACTGTGGTAAATGTCTAGTCACAGTAATAACAACGAAGCCTTGACGAAGTCATCGATGACGATACTGCTTAAGGTGATGCATCTGAACAAGTCGATGACTTTCCCGAAGAAGTGGATGGTGACACAGCTGTAAGTGACCCATCCGAAGAGACGAAGGCACAGTCGGCGTCTTACCTGAAGAAGTCGATGGCGATGATATTTTAAGCATGCTGCTCGAAGAAGTCGACACAACTGCTGGTATTGCTCCCGAAGAAGTCGATAGCTTCGTCGGTAACATGTGCAAAGAAGTCGATGTCACATCCATAGATCCTATTAGATTTGGAATATACGAAGACATCACAGATGCCGAATAACATTTTGACTCAAACGCGAAGCCGCAAAAGCCAGCCGAGGCGATCCACATTGCACGTCAACCACTGTCAAACTAACTTCTCAGCTTACACCCAACTCCTTATAATATACTCATTAGCAAACGCTATGACATCATGATGACTTTGTACCAACCATATTAAGCCAATAAGACATTGTGCGGACATCGACCAGCCACTCACATAGTTGCCATGTGATTGCAGCTGGCCAACAGCATGCAGGATCTTAGCTGCGGACATAGAACCGCAATTAGCACTTCACCTAGCACTGCACTTAGCACCGCACTTAGCACGACACAAACCATAAATGTCCCACAATTACACATAATGACCCATAATGACTCATAAATTACTAATGAATGATTCACGATGACCCATAAGTGACATATAAATGACATAAAGACCCATAAATGACCCTTAAAGGCCCACAATGACCCAAATATTGATCCGTTTGGGTAATTACTAAAATAATATTCAATCCGCTCACATATGCAAATACGAGTGTAAACCTCCTTTCATGAATAAAATANGGGTAATTACTAAAATAATATTCAATCCGCTCACATATGCAAATACGAGTGTAAACCTCCTTTCATGAATAAAATATTCAACCCATGTTGCAATAGGAAAGCCTAAGAATATTTTGCACAAATTTTAAGTATACATATAAATATACATTATATATGCAAACATATACATTTAATTATTTATACATACACACATGCGCATGAAACCAAATTAAGTTGAGAGAAAACAGGCCACATATTACAGAAATTGGGGAAAAAATTGCCAAGTAACAAATCTAAGACAATACACTTCATGCACCTAACAGTGATACATATCAATATTTCCGAATCAAAGCGATATTATACTGTGAAAAAACCTAATAATTTAAGTTGTGGTAATGTTGAATCTTCAGAGGAAACATCAATGTTCACAAACCAAATAAACTGACATTTGGAAACAAAATAAATATAGCCTATTCATCTTATATATATATATTTTTATATTACAGAGTACACGTCATAACAACAGAGATAAATGGTTATTCTAAAAGAGTCCCAGTTCATTATTAACCTGCACTGTATATATGCGTGACACCGTTACAAAGTCGGGTGTACGGTCAGTATCACATAGACACAGGAACGATAAATTTTCGAAAGGTGAGAAGCGAGAGCTAAATCACGAATTATCGGTGATCATTTTAGCTACCAACTTTGTACAACTCCATCATGCCCAGAAGAGTTCTGATGCTTGCTGGCATTCTTGCGATCTATCAGCCCCTCCGGATGCCGCGAAGACACGAATCTCGTATAATGCAATACTTAAGTAATAGATTAACAAAATAAAATATTAAAATACCTATCTTTACTTACATGAGGTTTGTAACCCGTGCAAAATTAAAAAAATACCAGGCTGCAGATGAGATTAATCAGAACCCACACCCTTTGTCTAACTAATGTACAATATTAACCACGAGACCAACATAACTAGCGTCAGAAGTCTGTATTTTTATATTAATTATACTTGCAAGTGGGTACAAAAAGTTAACCAGAAAATTACGGTTTCTATTGCAATTTTGCAAATTAATTTATACGTAGTTATTCAAATAAGTAATTTATTTCATAAAGAAAAACACATTTTGATACAATTACCCCACAAGAAGAGAGGCAGAGTAAGGCAGGAATATGGCCAACTACTATTATTAAACCAGTATTCGCAAACAACGGCAACTCGAATGCAACAACTAAGAATGCATGAATCTGCAGAATTACGTACAATATCTTGGTCTGGCTAACGCAGTGGGGTCGAAGCCATTTCATCTACATCTAACGGCAGTAAACCCGCCCAGGATACAAGGGAGAGCCTATAGGAATCAAGAATATTGGAGAATGTGGTCGAGAAGGAGAAGTGTGATGGAGACGGCGGCTAAGGGCCGGGGTGTCAGTCGGCGTCGGTCCTCCCTGAACGGCGTCTCCGAGCGGCGATTGGTGGTAAGTGTCTTACACTAGGGTGAGAGAGCGAGCCCGGAGCCCCTTATATCCTTGTCCTCCCATAACAGATTGTCCTTCACACCTACCTCGATCCCTAGCCACACTAACTACATAACGATGTAATTATTGCAAGTTGAATCAGTAAAAATCCCACGGAAATAATTAGTTTTACTTAATTAATTATTCTCTGACTCCCTTTCATGAAATGCGTTAACAGTATTTTCTTAAGAGGTATAACAATTTACTGTATTTTATTTTAAGAGATCCGTGTAGATAGGAAACATCCTCAGTTAATAAGTACAACGGTAACAATTAATTTAAATTTTCGTTTTATTAAGATTTTTTGAAGTTTATGGGCGTTTTGCGTTTTTTAAATTCGAAATACTTTTATTTTTGCACACAACTACAATTTCCATCAACCATAGTTTCCACAAAAACAGTTATATACGGTTTTACATTGGTGAGTGTCCGCCGTTATTCTGAAGTTCGTGGATACGGGTCAATATTATACAAATATATCTTGATGTCTATTACATNTTGAGTGTCCGCCGTTATTCTGAAGTTCGTGGATACGGGTCAATATTATACAAATATATCTTGATGTCTATTACATACACAGCCCTTGTAGATTAACAAACAAATAGTTTTTCAAGAGATATCTTTGTATTCTTCCAAGCATTTGTAAAAGTTGCAAACAATTTCTCAATATAAATGAAAAAAATTATTTTATAGTGTATAGCAGATTGTATCACAAAATTTGTATTATATTTACCACCTTTCTAGACCACTGCGCAAATTGATTAAAATATACGATTGATATATATTAAGAGAAAAAATAAGGGGAAAAGTACCAGCTATCTTAAATTTATCAATTATTGCCGTTGGTTTACTTTAAATTGGATTAACGATCTTTTCGTCATTGTACAGCATAAACCTACTTTAAGGTTTATCGTATTGCAACATCTTTATTACCGATATTGAGATTTTTAATCTATAACCCCCAGGAAGTCAAAATTTTGCTTTGCCTGCAATCCCATATGTTACAGAATCCAAGTAATAGCGACTTTAGAAAATGTACGAAACTGTGCGCAATATNCTTTGCCTGCAATCCCATATGTTACAGAATCCAAGTAATAGCGACTTTAGAAAATGTACGAAACTGTGCGCAATATTCTGTTGATCAGTAAGCCTAATAAAAACCTTGTAATGCATATAGCTGAGAAACTTCCCTTTATCCGGGATGTCGGGGACATTTCCACCTTCAATTATGTTATTCACGATTTTTTGGGTAGGCATTCTCTTAAATTTACGGGAGACATGGTACTTAACTTTATCTTTAAAAAGCGTTTCCGCCTCTCGGGCGCTGTCGACCAGATGTTTAACATACCTTATCCACGTTTCGCTCGTTTTCCGAAGTCTTNCGTTTCCGCCTCTCGGGCGCTGTCGACCAGATGTTTAACATACCTTATCCACGTTTCGCTCGTTTTCCGAAGTCTTATCGTCCAGTAGTCTTTGTAGATCTCCAACCTGCAAATGTTAAACAGGAAGAACAGATTAAAAATGTAAGAACCAACAATATAGATTATAGTTTTACTTGTAACTATAATGGTATAAATTGCATGTTGATAATGGATTAAAAGGACCACATGCGTATTAAAACTTCCTTGTTTTTCGTTGGAACTTGTTGAAAGCTGTTTAAAGTAGGCAATACTATTTTTGCACATTTTAATATCGCCTTTAGTATAGATATCGCCGAGGGAACATTAACGCCATTTAATTCTTCACAGCTGCACAGTTGTCTTGATCAAATAGTTTAGCCAGTCTGTTTTTCCTCAAGAGTAAATGCAACAAATACTGCCCACCATAACATTTTATATTTCCGGTTGAATAAACCTAACGTTATTAATAATTACAAACCTTGATCTGGTCTGAACGTTTCTTGCCATGAAGCCACAGAGATAAAAGGACATACTCAGGGGTACTCGGTTATTGCGTTAAAAATGTTACAGTTTAATACGAATCATACAGAAAATATGGGGCAATGGTACATTGCCAAGTATAGTTTTCTATTAAACACTTGGTGTTTAAAGCTATTGTGCTTAAGAATTACATTTAAAAACTGTTTAACTCTTAAAAACTCAACATAGTATTTGTAGAAAAATTTTAATGCCAGTAAAAATGTTATAATTTTTAAGCCCCAGAATCGATTTCTCTTTACAAAATAAATTTATCGTATTGCTTTCTTTTCTTTTTGAATTTATAAATTGCAAATTATTAAAGTTAAAGAGAAACTTCCTGATTGTCACATATTAATTATTATATAACGTAGTATATGTTATAAAAATACGCCACAAGAAAACGGAAACCTCTTTTTAGTTTGAGTAACACGCACAGTCATAGTTAACAGATATTCTCTAAGCTCTGTACAATTTCGTTGGTTTCTCTTTCATGATTATCTTGTAGGTCGTTAATCTGCAAATTTTTAAAAGCACAATGAAGATAATTGATATTCAAACACAAGAAATTTAATTTGAAAACTAAACTATGTGCTATCACTTTTACATAACGAAGTATATATATGTCTTCANAAGAAATTTAATTTGAAAACTAAACTATGTGCTATCACTTTTACATAACGAAGTATATATATGTCTTCATTAATTAAGATATTCTCCAAAAGGTAATTCATATATCGTGAGTATTTCAGTTATTGAATAAATGTGAATGGAATCGTTTTTTGGTTTTCCCATGAGATGAATCCATTTCCAGTAGATTTGGTTCTGCCGAAGTCATCGTTACCACCCTACAAAGACAAGCACATATAGGGCTAGAGTAANCAGATATTCTCTAAGCTCTGTACAATTTCGTTGGTTTCTCTTTCATGATTATCTTGTAGGTCGTTAATCTGCAAATGTTTAAAAGCACAATGAAGATAATTGATATTTAAACACAAGAAATTTAATTTGAAAACTAAACTATGTGCTATCACTTTTACATAACGAAGTATATATATGTCTTCANAAGAAATTTAATTTGAAAACTAAACTATGTGCTATCACTTTTACATAACGAAGTATATATATGTCTTCATTAATTAGGATATTCTCCAAAAGGTAATTCATATATCGTGAGTATTTCAGTTATTGAATAAATGTGAATGGAATCGTTTCTTGGTTTTCCCATGAGATGAATCTATTTCCAGTAGATTTGGTTCTGCCGAAGTCATCGTTACCACCCTACAAAGACAAGCACATATAGGGCTAGAGTAANCATTTCCAGTAGATTTGGTTCTGCCGAAGTCATCGTTACCACCCTACAAAGACAAGCACATATAGGGCTAGAGTAAAAGGGAAATATTATTTAATATTACGTATTAAATAACTTTTTGCTTAAAAATATATGCCTACAACAAAATTTGAGAAGAAATCTGAAAACAGAAGTAGCAAAAAAGTGGAATAGAAAATACCCTTTGCCATCCGTTGTTCATGAGTGTAATGTAGTTTGTTATTGTAAGACATGTCGATTTTTTTATTTGTAAAATAAACTAATGTTAATATGCAGATGCGTTCTTTTCGTAACAAATTTACATTTCCAGTAATCTCAGAGAACAAGCTTACCTCCCTCCACACTTTGCAAATGTAAATTTTTGACATTAAGGATTTGTAATTACTTAAATATATCAATTAAACTTATTTGCACTTGCATGAAAACAGGTTATGAAAGAGTACAACACATTCATTTGGACATATTTTAGTTATTTATTATTTAAAGTATTAGCTTACGTAGTGATGAAACTTATATAAAATATTAAAGTTTATTTAACAATATATGATAGATTGATAAAATATACAACAAACGGAAACAGTTGTAGTGGTTTAAAAAAACTATTAGTTTTTATGTATTCTGATACATGTTCATTGATATATAATGTATGTTGGATTGTATGCTAATGACAGACGTCTCGACATGTGTAGAATTCAGCAGGCAATTTAAAGTGGCGCGTGCAAGAGAGTTGCACAGTGGCTACATGTGTTCTCTGTGGACACACCGTTAGTAGCATGGCCCAGCTGAAAACACACCTGCTGTTTCGTGTGGTTCAGAGATGAGAAGGAAATTGAAACTTAATTTGATCAACAAAGAGGACTACATTATAATGGCACCACATAATGCCAATTGAGCAACAGTTATCTTCGTTCCGTAGCAATTTCATTATTTAGACAATGCAATCAGGTGTGATGAGACAGATGTGTTACACAACCACCTTGCGCCTCTTACTGCCAAGTATTTATCCTGAAATATAAGAAGCCTCTTAGTTCGCAGGGACAGAAAACGCTATATTGTTTGTGGTATTAAGAGTTATATAATTATATCAGTCAAACATGTACAAAAATTAATTCAGAGATCTGTTTCTGTCTAATTACATGCAATACAATGANCGTTCCGTAGCAATTTCATTATTTAGACAATGCAATCAGGTGTGATGAGACAGATGTGTTACACAACCACCTTGCGCCTCTTACTGCCAAGTATTTATCCTGAAATATAAGAAGCCTCTTAGTTCGCAGGGACAGAAAACGCTATATTGTTTGTGGTATTAAGAGTTATATAATTATATCAGTCAAACATGTACAAAAATTAATTCAGAGATCTGTTTCTGTCTAATTACATGCAATACAATGAGATGTTTTGCCATTTTATGCAATGTATTCAAGTACTCTTAAAACGTCAAATTTAAGACCAACACATTCATTTCTGCAATACGAACAACTTTTTTTCTTTGTTACGGACGTTTTATTATGTATGAATTTTCTATACTCTGCAAATCGCCATTAATAACTCAAACACGTGTAGTAAAGTTAAAAAGTATATTATCAAAATAATGCAAATATATTAAGTCAGCTGCTTGGTTCAGTATATTGGAAACTAAGCGTGTTTTTAGACAGAGCCAAATAGGGTGTTAGTGGAATGGTTTTTAAATTTTTTGCTAACTTGCTGGTACCGATAGAAGAGAAAAACTTTGCTATCTGGTTACACTCACTGGATTCAAATTAACACAAGAATTGACTGTTTATAATCGCCGATTACTGGAACTACGATACATAATGTTCCAGATTCTTAGGTGCAATGTAAACAGTATACTTTGAAATAGTAATTAAAAAGTGGTGTTCTCGTTTGTCGGATTGACCGTGGACTTGTTATAGTCAGTCCGCAAGTCCTTCGCCCATGTCTCGCACAAACATGTTACTGGAACTCGATGTGTCAACTCCTGTTGTTTGATTTTAGAACTTGACCAACACACACTTGCAACACAGCACTTCACTTATCCTCTCAGGACACAACACAGAACGCATATAGCTGCAAATTCTTTGCCTAGGTTCAGGAGGAAATTTTGAAAAATCTGGATTTGTTATACGTGTATTAGTGAGCCGGTAAATATTTGATATCAAATTTATAAACACTATTCTTAAGACGAAAACACGTCCAGAATGTTTATTATATATAACATATATAGAATATAGTCAATGTTTAAATGTGCATGTTTTGAAATTTTATTAATTAGGCACGTATAGTTATGGTATAATTTTCCTTCACTCTGGATGTACTTATTTACTAGTTAAGAGCTAAAGGCACTCAGAATTAATTTAAATTGTTTCGTTTCCAAGTAAAGGCTATTTAATTGTATGTGGAACAAACGAATTCATTAAAGACTNTCTTAGGTGCAATGTAAACAGTATACTTTGAAATAGTAATTAAAAAGTGGTGTTCTCGTTTGTCGGATTGACCGTGGACTTGTTATAGTCAGTCCGCAAGTCCTTCGCCCATGTCTCGCACAAACATGTTACTGGAACTCGATGTGTCAACTCCTGTTGTTTGATTTTAGAACTTAACCAACACATACTTGCAACACAGCACTTCACTTATCCTCTCAGGACACAACACAGAACGCATATAGCTGCAAATTCTTTGCCTAGGTTCAGGAGGAAATTTTGAAAAATCTGGATTTGTTATACGTGTATTAGTGAGCCGGTAAATATTTGATATCAAATTTATAAACACTATTCTTAAGACGAAAACACGTCCAGAATGTTTATTATATATAACATATATAGAATATAGTCAATGTTTAAATGTGCATGTTTTGAAATTTTATTAATTAGGCACGTATAATTATGGTATAATTTTCCTTCACTCTGGATGTACTTATTTACTAGTTAAGAGCTAAAGGCACTCAAAATTAATTTAAATTGTTTCGTTTCCAAGTAAAGGCTATTTAATTGTATGTGGAACAAACGAATTCATTAAAGACTATTTTCAATTCACTTTATGCAAACGTAAGAAACATTGTTTTCATAGATAGTTTTCAAGAATGAAGAAAAATTGAGATAACCAATAACAACAAATTGTGTATAAAAATATTTAAAAAAAGACATAAATTGGTTTAAGTGTTTAGAAGGGAAGAATTATGCAATTTAGAATTCTGTGTAAGCAACATAGAGTGCGCGCTAGTGGCTGTCGAGGTCTATTCGTTCCTCCGTAATAGTCTGATTACTTTATGTAATACCTTCTCTTATTATATCCTAATACAAGAGTGTTTAACATTTAGATATTTATTTTATATAGATAATGTGACATGCCGTATTGTACAAGGCAAGTTACTGAGATGAAAGTAACAGGTGAACGTAAACCACGCAACTAATGTTCTTGCAAAACACAGTGAGTGTATCTAAATCCAGGAGCTAGCGAAAACTTGAGCGGGTCTACCACTCATCAATCTGCAAATAAAGGATGTTTAGCATCGCTATTATACGAAGTCGGGAACTTAAATACAAATTTGACCCTTTCCTGAGCAAATGTAGGAACGCTATAATGAATGTATAGGTTCATAAATTACGGTTACCGCTTTCTCACTGAACAGATACACTGGTATGGTAAATTTTCGAATAATTTTGTTGTGTGTTCCTAAGAACTTCTGCTCTTGTTGTGGCAGCTTTTCTTAGTAATCGGACTGTAATTTTCATTCCAAGTTGTCTTTCTGGCAAACCAGAGCAATTTGTTTCCTTCATAATTCCCTTGGACAGGGAAAACCTCGTGACGCGCATTAAAATAATATAATCTATCTTCTGCTCAGGATGGCAAAATATTATTTATAAAACAGGTACATATTTGCAACTGGTACATTTTTCTTCATTAGGTTCTCAAAAACGATTCTTCGAGCATATCTAAGCACGTTTTCATACAAAGAGAATTTGTTAGCTCCACTTACTCTTGCCTTGCATCTGATGAGCTCACGTGCAAATAATTAAAACTGAACTATTATAAAATATTGACATTATCTGAAGACACACATGACCAACCTTGAACGAAAGCACCTTTATTCGTAAATTTCTTGTCACAATAGATGCGCAGCACTCAAATCAGGTAGATAGAAAATATTTTAAACCATAAAAGGATAGAACACCATAATTCAACAGCATAGATAAGTAACGTCAAAGAATGCTTCTTAATAATTTAATAGGATGTAAATTTACATAACTCCATAAGTTATTACAGGTAAGCATCCTACATTTAGCTACCGTTTTTCCCAAGTAATCAGATTATTTTGATGCATATAATGACACTAGGTATATTAGCCTATATGCAGCCACTGTAAATGTTTTATTCCTGATTAAAAGAAGTTATAAATACTGGTCATAAGACACTTCAAACAACACATAAATAAGTGATTTTATTTATATTTTGATACAATGAAGTATTGAAGAACAACAAATGGATTAACATAATATTTATAGGCAAGTTTGCTTTACAAAGAAGCCTAAATTATTTATATTTATAACATGCTTGAAAATTTTGGCTTGTTTCCTTACCGTATGGTTTTTATTGTGAAGCTGGTTTTTCAGATCTTCTATTTCTTGGGTAAGTGCCTCCTCCACCTTTAAAGAACCAATAGAGTACATGTTATAATAAAAATTAATTGAAAAATTAAAAATACACGAATAAAAAACGGACCTATTATTTTTTTTAGCGTACACTTCCGGAAATTTTGGCGTCTCTGTAATTACATACCAAACAATCATTTATCAAATTACATTTTTAATATTGCTGTGTTTTACAAGTTCACTGATATAGACGCATACGAATGCTATCAGAATATAAATTAACGGGAAGCACTGTAAGTGACATTAATTATGTAGAAAGTTTATCATCTTACTTAATAAATACATTTCGTATAACATGAAATATTTTTTTATAACTGGCGTTCTTTATAGCCTCTGAACAGCAGCAATGACAAACAAAACAAATAAGGCGACTGCTGTAAGTATGCTAATACGTTCGGCAGATAAGCATATTTGTGTAATTTCCAACTGTAGACCCTCTGTGTTCTATATTTGTTATTGGGTCAGCGCTAGTGTGTACGTAGTGACGTCAAATGTAGCGCCTAGTATGGTCTTATTAGTACTTGGAGAGAGATTCGGACGCAGCCTGCATTCTCGCAACATCACTCGCGCCCTGGTATGCGGCTTCTTACCGCTCAGTTTAAACAACACTATAGAAATAAACTAAGCTTTTTGTGGGATAAAGACATAAATAAATGCTTAACAAGAAAATCCGTGTCTCCAAATTTTCGGAGGCAAAATACACAAAACCTAATTGGTGCGATTCTACACTACAACGATGCAAAACTTTCTAGGAAATCTTTTCGCCAGATTTTGGTATTCTATTAGAACCATATGTTCCACCGAATTTAAGCATACATTTTGGTAACACAAATGCACTGCTGGTCGAAGAAACTAATGCTCACAGGATGCATCAAAAGGATCTCAGACTTTAGAGGAGTAATGTTTAATAGTAATAATACACATTATAACAAACTTTTGCATCAGAACAATTACATATGGATCTGGGGAACGCCGCCCGGTTATAATCAATAGTTCATCGCACCTCCTCGCACTGCTATACATTCTGCAACACTGTATGGTATGGAGCCGAGCAGACGCCGGCTGTTGTCCTGGGGCAGACGGGCCAACTATTGTTGGACATTGTGTTCCAAATCCTGGATACTGTCAACTGGTCCCACACATGCTCGGCTGTTGACATATCAGGGGAGCGGATAGGCCTTGATACTGTCCAGATATGATGCAAGCAGTTCTGGGCAAATGAGCCATGTTCGGTTGGCTTCATCCAACTGGAAAATCGCGCCAGGAATTCCGGCCAGAAAACGGAGCAGATGTTTACCACATAACACTGGATCATTAATGCTCCACATAATGTAAAGAGAATGGATAAAATATTTTGGGATATGGCTCCCTAGGCCAAAATGCCTGCCATAGGGAAAGTGCCACTCGATTACAAGAATGGTGTTGTAGCGTTCACCAGGTGTTCTCCACACCCGTGCGGGATGATAAGTCCCCAAAACTAAGTGGCATTCATCACTAAACACCTCACATCGGCAGTCTGTGGCTTTCAACATTGCTCTGGCTTGGTACACTGCAATCGGAGCGCCATTGTGACAGAGTTAATAGCAGCACACATAATGAGCGCTGGGGTAGCAGATTCGCCTCCGCCAGGTATAAGGAAATTGTCCGTGGACACACGGGAGCACTAACACTGGCCAGTATCGTGAACCTGGTCACCATGGTATCCCTCCGCGCCTAGTGTACAATCCATCGATCCTCTCAACTGGTAGTTGTCCTCGTTCTTCCTTAGCCGAATCTCCGTGTGTGCCATTAAGTACCCACTGCTTCTAACAGCATCGATCAATATGGTCCGAATAATCGATGGTGGGCTATACGGTTATCCGACTGCCCTGAGGACATTTATTCTTCACTCTGTACGCTTGATTGGTAGATTCTGGTGTTTCTCGTGTTAATGCGGCGTCGACTACACGCCGGTGTCTATGACAGCTTGTCTGTGCTTGCAGTGTCACTGCTGGATGTGTGGTCATGTGCATACCAGTCCGTACTATCACTGTTTACGTCGTTTCATGGTTGTCACATGAACTCTTCGTAGTTCGCTGTGTTCATTGTTTGGCTGTGTATTTCATTATGAATGCAACACTGAAGCATGATACTTCAAGTTGGCGAAAAATGTTATGTAATTTTGCTTTTTTTTTTCTATATTTACTTTTAACAAAATCCTTTAAACTTCTTTTTATCGTATTAATCCTCAATGTTTGTCCCTCGCTCTCTTGAGGAACTTATCTGCGGATCGCAGCTTGGCAGACAGAGTGGAATTGTGTAATGACTTCAAGCTGCCCGTGGCGCCATCTTGCTGTAATTTAAGCTAGTTACTGCTCTTTCTCCTGTCACTTCACAGGAAACGTTAGTGTGAGATGGTTTAGCTTTATTGTCAAGAGGACGAGCAATGAGCGGAGTATTTACTGTTCACTTAAGCGCTTACCTCACACCGGGACATAGAAGTAGTTCAAGTAACATGGAGAATGATTTTTGAAGCTTCCTTTGCTCTGCTGTATTCATTACGACCTATTGTTGATGGTGGCGAATTCGGTGTCTAAGAAAGTCGAGTGGAGTGAAGCCATTGGCGAAGACACACAAGTATACCGACTGAATTCCTCACACGAAGAATTTCCTTATAGCAGAATATATATTTTGTAAGTTTACAATTGTAAATATCGCTTGCTTTAATATAACTGAGCACGTTAACTTTCTGCACATAAATGATAACCAAGTATGCTAAGATATCCTATTTTATTGTCATAACTTGTTTGCTACAGTACTCANATTCTGCACATAAATGATAACCAAGTATGCTAAGATATCCTATTTTATTGTCATAACTTGTTTGCTACAGTACTCATAAAACAGTTAATTGAGTGAGAAAAGTGTTATCGACCAGTGCATTGTTACTGAGGCAGCAAGCGCCCTGTGCCCAGATTGGAAAGAGGGCTTGATACCAAGATGGAAGTTTGCCCATAGCATAATTATATACGTGCTAGTTTATTGTACAATACCAACTTAAAGCACATTAACAGAGGAGTTCTACTGTAAGTAGGCGAGTGTTTGTGTCCTTTGTATGAAGGTTGCGGAGCGCTTCAGAATGTTTTATTTAATATATTCAAAAATTTAATCATGTCAAGTCAGAGTGTTCTGGGCATCAATTTCAGCAATTCGTTATTGCCAATAAAGACACCCACGACAACAAACATTCACTGCCATTAAGAAAACGAGTTTAGTTTATCCAAGCGTTTATCTATTGGTGTGCCAATAAATTAACGATAATAATACAGTGTGTCAATCAGTGTAATGTTCAGTGTAATNAGCGTTTATCTATTGGTGTGCCAATAAATTAACGATAATAATACAGTGTGTCAATCAGTGTAATGTTCAGTGTAATGTTAGACAATGTTTTGTTTTGACCATCACTTAAGCAATGATATGTTTCAAGTACAGATGGAGGTGTGACTATCTGGCACAGGTGAAACGTAGAGCAATATAAGTACAAGGTATAANGGCACAGGTGAAACGTAGAGCAATATAAGTACAAGGTATAATTTATGACCCTTAATGACTCATAATGACCAATAATGACGAATAAATAACAATAAAATTGCCAATAATGACACATATTTAAAAATTACTTTTAAAGGACCCATGAATGACACATGGCACATAATGGCCCGTAAGTTATTCTTGAAGACCCATAATGACCCATATATTAGAGATATTTCGTAAGATTGCTGGAGGAATCTAACAAATTGTTCAACCCGCTCACATCTGCAAATACGAGTGTAAACATCCCTTCATGAATAAAATATTTAACCTTTGTTGCGACCNTTCTTCCTTAGCCGAATCTCCGTGTGTGCCATTAAGTACCCACTGCTTCTAACAGCATCGATCAATATGGTCCGAATAATCGATGGTGGGCTATACGGTTATCCGACTGCCCTGAGGACATTTATTCTTCACTCTGTACNAATATGGTCCGAATAATCGATGGTGGGCTATACGGTTATCCGACTGCCCTGAGGACATTTATTCTTCACTCTGTACACTTACTTGGTATCCTCTGGTGTTTGTATTGTTAATGCGGCGTCGACTACACGCCGGTGTCTATGACAGCTGGTCTGTGCTTGCAGTGTCACTGCTGGATGTGAGGTCATGTGCATACCAGTCAGTACTCTCACTGTTTACGTCGTTTCACGGTTGTTACATGATCTCTTTGTAGTGCGCTGTGTTCATTGTTTAGCTGTGTAGTTCATTATGAATGCAACTCTAAAGCATGAGACTTCAAGTTGGCGAAAAATGTTATGTAATTTTGCTTTTTTTTTTCTATATTTACTTTTAACAAAATCCTTTAAACTTCTTTTTATCGTATTAATCCTCAATGTTTGTCCCTCGCTCTCTTGAGGAACTTATCTGCGGATCGCAGCTTGGCAGACAGAGTGGAATTGTGTAATGACTTCAAGCTGCCCGTGGCGCCATCTTGCTGTAATTTAAGCTAGTTACTGCTCTTTCTCCTGTCACTTCACAGGAAACGTTAGTGTGAGATGGTTTAGCTTTATTGTCAAGAGGACGAGCAATGAGCGGAGTATTTACTGTTCACTTAAGCGCTTACCTCACACCGGGACATAGAAGTAGTTCAAGTAACATGGAGAATGATTTTTGAAGCTTCCTTTGCTCTGCTGTATTCATTACGACCTATTGTTGATGGTGGCGAATTCGGTGTCTAAGAAAGTCGAGTGGAGTGAAGCCATTGGCGAAGACACACAAGTATAACGACTGAATTCCTCACACGAAGAATTTCCTTATAGCAGAATATATATTTTGTAAGTTTACAATTGTAAATATCGCTTGCTTTAATATAACTGAGCACGTTAACATTCTGCACATAAATGATAACCAAGTATGCTAAGATATCCTATTTTATTGTCATAACTTGTTTGCTACAGTACTCATAAAACAGTTAATTGAGTGAGAAAAGTGTTATCGACCAGTGCATTGTTACTGAGGCAGCAAGCGCCCTGTGCCCAGATTGGAAAGAGGGCTTGATACCAAGATGGAAGTTTGCCCATAGCATAATTATATACGTGCTAGTTTATTGTACAATACCAACTTAAAGCACATTAACAGAGGAGTTCTACTGTAAGTAGGCGAGTGTTTGTGTCCTTTGTATGAAGGTTGCGGAGCGCTTCAGAATGTTTTATTTAATATATTCAAAAATTTAATCATGTCAAGTCAGAGTGTTCTGGGCATCAATTTCAGCAATTCGTTATTGCCAATAAAGACACCCACGACAACAAACATTCACTGCCATTAAGAAAACGAGTTTAGTTTATCCAAGCGTTTATCTATTGGTGTGCCAATAAATTAACGATAATAATACAGTGTGTCAATCAGTGTAATGTTCAGTGTAATGTTAGACAATGTTTTGTTTTGACCATCACTTAAGCAATGATATGTTTCAAGTACAGATGGAGGTGTGACTATCTGGCACAGGTGAAACGTAGAGCAATATAAGTACAAGGTTTATGACCCTTAATGACTCATAATGACCAATAATGACGAATAAATAACAATAAAATTGCCAATAATGACACATATTTAAAAATGACTTTTAAAGGACCCATGAATGACACATGGCACATAATGGCCCGTAAGTTATTCTTGAAGACCCATAATGACCCATATATTAGAGATATTTCGTAAGATTGCTGGAGGAATCTAACAAATTGTTCAACCCGCTCACATCTGCAAATACGAGTGTAAACATCCCTTCATGAATAAAATATTTAACCTTTGTTGCGACCGGAAAAAGTTAAACATTTCTGCAGATATTTAATTTATATGTGTGTGTATATATATATATATATACATATATATATATATATATATATATATACACGCACATTAAAACAAATTACGGTAACATATAAATGGACGCCCATTACAGAAATAGGAGAAAAAAATTTCCAAGTAACAAACTTACGATAATACACTTCATACTCCGAACAGTGCTACATATTTATATTTCCAAATCGAAGCGTTTTTCCGAGGTGGAAAAAAACCCTGTATATTTTAAGTTGTAGTAATATTTAACCTTCAGAGGAAACGTTTATTTTCCGAAACAAAATTAGACAATAAAAAAAAAATTTAAACTTTTCTCCCAATTTAAGTTTTTTCAATTTACAGAGTTCAGAATTTATAATAATACAGCTTATTGCCGATTCTAAAATAGGCCCAGTATATTATGGAACTGCATATGTACATACCCACGTTGATTATTTTTCATCCCACGCATGCCAATGTATCTCTTAGACATACCAACGATACATTTTTGAACATCAGGAGAGACATCTAAATCATCCATTAGCTGTATTCATTTTTGCGGCAATCTTTGTGCTCCATCATGCCCAGAAAGAGTTCTGATGCTTGCTAGCATACTTGCGCTCTATATGCACCTCGTGATGCCATAAAAACGAAGCAAAATCTTGTATAATGCAAGTACATATACAATAGATTCACAAAAAAAAAAAAAACAAATACTCATGATTACGAACATAAGGTTTCTATCCCATGCAAAATTATAAAAGTACAAGGCTGCAGGAGAGCTTACTTAGGTCATAAGGCCTACTTCAATCTGTGAAATTATGAAGATTTGAACACATCTGTTAAGGCGCCTTATCGAAAACGGCTCCCCAGGCCCATTTTGAAACGATGACCTCTTCCAGGGTGTCACATAAAAGGGGGACTGCTGTGGCTAGAGCTCTCGTTTCCCATCACGAGTATGCGTACAGCATCCTTTCTGTTGTACACACATTTTCGAACAGGAGGTCCAAATAAACACCAGCCTATTTTTCATTTGGCCTGTTCCTCACAATACAACGAAAGAAGTTCGATTCCAGCCAGGGTTGCTCACAGATTTTCGCGATTTCATCCCTCATTAATATTCCTTCCTCATTTTGTTTGTTTGCCAAATAAAATCAACCTAATTAAACTGCCCGACGAAGACATAATAATTCACATTGAACTATATTCCCCGTAAATCACTTTCTCGTTCAATTTTTCGCTAAAACAAATATATATTATCGATTTTATACACCACTGAAATATAAAGTTTTTCAGTACAGCAGTAGGATAAAGTTCAATAAATTATAACTGCACAACTTAGAGCACATCAATATATTATTCTTCTTTTCCACGCTATCAATCTTTGCTTTTCTCTGATGATTGCAAATGATGGATAGTACACAATGGCTTCATTCGATGTAACACCTTTCCGTAAGTTCATCTAGTTCTTGTATGCAAGGGAATGAAATGTCTATGTCTGTCAACAAATTCATTTGGGTATTTAAGAAATATGGAGTCGGCGTACTTGTCTTCAGGTCACTTATTTCAGCATAACCAGTGATGAAATGTATGAAGACATAAAAATATCGCTACATATTCACCGAATTATTAACTTTATTATCGAATGAAGGCTCTTCCCTATTACGCAACTCTTCAAGCTGGAACGAAATCCCATATACTCCAAAGAAACATACTAAAAATAACTCAGATATGCTTATAAGATGTATTATTTTCGGAATAATCACAACACACAGGACGCAATGTCGTTTCGATTGTGATTATCAGGGGTATTGACATGAGAGCATGTCATGCAAAAACATCCTCCCTTTAACCTTGATATGAATCGACAAGCAAAATAATCATTAAAATACAACTGCCACTGATACCAAGCACTATGGAAAAACACAACATTAAATATTTACGAAAACATATCATATGAAAACCTCACTGCCTGGTATAACAAAGTTCAAGATGAGATCACGAATATAAGATTGTAAATAACCATCAAATTTGTTTTGAACCAAGGCGATTACGTCAGACACATCTTAATGTTTGTTAATAATGCCTTGCGCCCTTGGATGAAAACGAGCCTATGCCTACGCAAGTAAACGTTCTCAACATCAGTCCTTCACAAGAGTTAAAGTAATTCTTTATTCCATTAAAAAACGTAGCAATAAATACAAGCCTTATTCCCGACGCATAAATATTTACAAATTTTTTTTTAACACTGCGATAATCACCTTCCCAGAGAACCACGAAATGTGGCGGTGGATATCAGGCATCCTTTCTATAATGATTGTTTGGCACCGACACAGGACCAGACACGCTCAATACTTCACACCATTCTCTCGACAACAGTCACATAGCTACCAGAGAGCACGCCTGCTGTCAAGGCGACCGAGGTTCGATTCCTGGTGGGGGTCGCACCTGTATTTTCGCACATGAGGAAAACGTGATTCATGTCGTTGCCAACAGTATCACCCGTGATGGACTTGGCGATGTCCGGCAGATTTACTTGGGACACATCACCTTCTTCACCGACGTAAACGTCCTCAACCATTACAGCTGCTAAGCTCTCTCACAACACAACACACTGTTTCACCTGAAAAAAATGTACTGGTGCGGTTGGGTATGCCAGGTCACCCAATATAAGACAGCAAGCGTCTGGCAAAGTAGCTAGATTGGTTACTGCTGCTACAATGACAGGTTTTCAAGATTTCAGTGAGTTTGAATGTGGTGTTATAGTGGGCGCACGAGAGATGGGACATATCATCTCCTAGGCAACGATAAAATTTGGATTTCCACTTACGACCATTTCACGAGTGTACCGTGAATATGGGGAATCCGGTAAAAAAATAAATCTTTGACATCGCTGCGGCCAAAAAAAGGATCGTGAACGAACGGGACAAACGACGACTGCCAAGAATCATTAAACGTGACAGAATTGCAACTCTTTCTCAAATAGGCGCAGATTTCAATGCTGGGGCATCAAAAAGTGCAAGCATGCGAACTATTCAACGGACCATCATTGATTTGGGCTTTCGGAGCCGAAGGCCTACTCGTGTACCGTTGTTGACAACACGACACGAAACTTTAAGCCTCGTCTGGGCCCGCCAACACCGCCATTGGACTGTTGTTGACTGGAAACACGTTGCCTGATCTGGCGAGTCTCGTTTCCAATTGTATCACGTGGATGGACGTGTACGGTTATGGAGACATCCTCATGAATCCATGGAACCTACATGTCAACAAGGGACTGTACAAGCTGGTGGAGGCTCTGCCATGGTATGGGGCGTGCGCAGTTGGCGTGAAATGGGAACCCTGATACGTCTAGATACGACTCTGACAGGTGACAGATACGCAAGCACCCTGTCCGGTCACCTGCACCCATTCATGTCCATTGTGCATTCCGATGGACGTGGACAATTCCAGCAGTACAATGCGACACCCCACACGTCGAGAGTTTCTACCGGGTGGCTCCAGGAACACTCTTCTGACTATAGACANAAAATTCCAGCAGTACAATGCGACACCCCACACGTCGAGAGTTTCTACCGGGTGGCTCCAGGAACACTCTTCTGACTATAGACATTTCCATCGGTCACCTAAATCACCATACATGAACATTATTGAGCATATCTGGGATGCATTGCAACATGCTTTTCAGAAGAGATNCGGTCACCTAAATCACCATACATGAACATTATTGAGCATATCTGGGATGCATTGCAACATGCTTTTCAGAAGAGATCTCCACCGCCTCGCACTCCTATGGATTTGTGGACTGCCCTGCAGATTTCATGGTGTGAGTTTCCTCCTGCATATCTTCAGACTTAAGTCGAGTCCATGCCACATCTTCTTGCGGCACTTCTGCGTGCTCGCTGGGGCCCTACACGATATTAGGCAGGTGTACTAATTTTTTTGACTCTTCAGTGTATATTGAGGCACTAGGAATTTGTTGGCTGAGAATCAGTCTGATCATCACTCAGAATGGAGAAGCGGTCATCCATGGGAAGAAATTTTTTCCTCTTTTAATACAGAACAAATATACAGATAAATTTTTAAAAATCGTGCGAATACCGTGAGAAAATCTATATACACTGTTCACACCAGCAATACCCCAGGGAAAATATAATAACAGCATATAACATTGCTAACGCATATTTGATATGCCTGTATTTATATTATATGGTAATATAACAATATTTTCATATTATAAGGTATTAAAATATATGTGCATATTCAATGGCATTTTAAAAATAAGTGCCTAGAGAGTATTAAACTTTAACATAAATATATTTTAGTAAATAGGTGACGTTATTTGCTGGTATTATATTTTCTGCGGTCCCTAGCTGGTGTAAAGAGAGAATAAGGGTTTTATCAGGGTCCCCCCACATTTTTTTTAAATATACTTAATACATCCGTATATTATCACTATATGAAACGGACAAATATCTTCCTATGGATGACCGCTCCTCCATTCTGAGTGTTGAGAGGACTGATTCTTGGCCGACAAGTTCCTAGAACTTCGAAATTTTCCACTTGAAAGCTGGGTTAACGACATTTGAATAGAAAAAACGAAATAGTTTTTACACGTCAGTTACTTTTCGTCAGTGATCTGATTTGATAAACATTGGTAATTAGCTACTTTATTAAAGCACAAAAACATCGTAGTGGGCGGCCCACCCACTCACACTATTACAGTGTTTTCAGGGAACACCATGTGTTTTGAGTTGAGAGAGAGCTTAGCAGATAAAATGGGTGGGAACGTTTAGGTCGGTGAATAAGGTAAAGTGTCACGAGAATATCTGCCGGGCATCGTCAAGTCCATCACGGCTGATACTGTTGGCAATGGCATCAATCACGTTTCCCACGTGCACGAAAATACAGGTGCGACCCCCGCCTAGCTCGCCTTGATGGGAGGCGTGCGCTCTGGTAGCTGTGCAACTGTTATCAAGAGAATGGTGGGAAATATTAAGCGTGCCTAGTCCTTTGTCGGTGCGAAATAATCTTTATAGAAAGGGGTACCTGGTCTCCACCGCCATGTTTCAAGATTCTCTGGGAAGGTGATGATCGCAGGGTTTTAATAAAATTTGTAAATTTTTTTGCATTAGGAATACGGCTTGAATTTATTGCTGCCTTCATTTTAATGTAATACATAATTACTTTATCTCTGGTGAAGGACTGTGGTGAGAGGTTGAGAACTTATAGTTGTGTTATCATGAGACGGATTTCTCTCCTAGGGCGCAAAACTTTATTAACAAACATGAGTGTGTGCCTCAACGAAATCGAAATGTTTCAAAACCGAGTTGATGCTTAGTTACAATAATATGTTCATGATCTGAACTTTATCTTCGCTATACCCGGCAGTAAGGTTTTCATATTAATTTTTTCCGTAAACATTTAAAGTGATATTTTTCCATTGAGCTTGGTATCGACAGCAGTAGTACTTCAACGATAATTTCCAGAGTCGATACATATCAGGGTTCATGAAAGGCTATTTTTGGTTGACATGCTCCCTCTTCAATGGCCCTGCTAATCACAATCAAAGCGATGCTATTTTGGTAGCTTACACGCAGGAGTAAATTAACACTTAGTTAATGGTGCCTGCAACACTCAACAATTACTAACCACAAGTTGTATACGATGAATAGTGACACTGAAGTGAGGTATGAGTTTTGCAGTTTGATTACTGACCCGGGTTTTGTAACATTTTTAATGATGTATGTAAGTGAATTATTGTCTCTGAGACTTGTTCATACGCAGAAGTAATGCTTTTTTTTAAATTATTATCTATGGAGAAACATAGTGAAACGCTATGAGATCGAGACCCGAAACCATAAATAATACATAATTGTCCTTCGACTTATAAAGAAGATTAAATTGTTTTCTAAAACGGTTAGAATGTTTAGAAACGGGAAAGTCGGAATAAAGAATTGATAGCGTAACAACGTGGAGCCATGGAAATAAGCAAGGTTAAAAAAAATGGTCTGAAACCAAAATATGGAATAATGTTGCCCTTAGCGAATAATCTTTTTAATATTTACTCTACTCGCTAAAGTAGGTAGNCAAACCAAAATATGGAATAATGTTGCCCTTAGCGAATAATCTTTTTAATATTTACTCTACTCGCTAAAGTAGGTAGGGATATTTGTAATTACGCTTCCCAGTAATGAACTGTAAACTCTACACCTACTGAGGACCGTCCATTCCTCCACAGACCTGAAGCACGTGACCAACCGACACACACTACACATTNTACTGAGGACCGTCCATTCCTCCACAGACCTGAAGCACGTGACCAACCGACACACACTACACATTTTGAAACCAGCCTATACAACGTGTTTATAAAACATGGGTACAAACTTCCGCAGTGTATTTCTGAGGAAAATATATATTACTGATATGAAAGTACCTTTTTTCTCGTAAAGTGATAACTAAGGGAGCTGTGTGCCCCTGAAAAATCCTCATATAAATAGCCATACCTCGTTTGGTGGTTTGCCTACCTGGTATTCAACATATCTTATGTTTGGAATGTTCAACGTGAATTATCTCACAAACGGTTCACCTGAGTATGTTCAGACAAGACGACGTTTCTGTTATTTCAGACGTGCTTACTCACAGGATATCTTTAAAAATTACGCAGAACCATTTGTTAACGAATTTTGATAGAAGATTAGGTGGCCAACAACCGTTTCCAAAAAGAAGGGGGAAATTATTATAATCCACATTTATAGAAAACACTATTCACAGATTTGTTGCTTCACAAATCTTTTATAATATTAAGGCTTAAATCTGGGGCTCACCAAAATAATTATTATATTATATTAGTGGGCATAACTTACAGGTACTAGTTCCTGGTATTACAAATTTTACATTCCGTAGTTTTTGCACCATTCCATGTTACAATTACGAAGTTTGTCATTTTGAGGCTTACAGACAAAACAAACGTNATTCCGTAGTTTTTGCACCATTCCATGTTACAATTACGAAGTTTGTCATTTTGAGGCTTACAGACAAAACAAACGTTAACATAGACACAAAACTTAACAAGAGCAATTTATATAGACAACATTTTTAATTAATTTTAATAAACTCTCAGCAAAATTAATTTTACCAAATGTAATAGACAGCTACAGATAAAAAAAATATTCTATACTTTCCTTATTTTAAACAATATAAAAAAAAATGATACGTATTTCAATACGGCAAATGATTTAATTTTTGTATTTTACGAATAGTAATTACACTAAAANATTCCGTAGTTTTTGCACCATTCCATGTTACAATTACGAAGTTTGTCATTTTGAGGCTTACAGACAAAACAAACGTAAACATAGACACAAAACTTAACAAGAGTAATTTATATAGACAACATTTTTAATTAATTTTAATAAACTCTCAGCAAAATTAATTTTACCAAATGTAATAGACAGCTACAGATAAAAAAAATATTCTATACTTTCCTTATTTTAAACAATATAAAAAAAAAAATGATACGTATTTCAATACGGCAAATGATTTAATTTTTGTATTTTACGAATAGTAATTACACTAAAANAAAAAAAAAATGATACGTATTTCAATACGGCAAATGATTTAATTTTTGTATTTTACGAATAGTAATTACACTAAAATTATGGTTTCGACATATCTTTATAAAAAAAGAAATGCTGTCTGTATAATTTTTTGTGGACGAAATATTACTTAAAAGTAACGGTATTGCTTACGAATATAAAAACAAAGGTTTTTTGGTGCCGGGCATTTTTTAATGCACGGTGAACTTACTTTCTTTGAGCAAGAAAGCCGTTAATCTTTTGTCTGTTATTTCGGTGACGTCAGTCTAAGGAAAAACTAAAGTATGTTTAATAAAGATAAAAGTCATTTCAGAATTAAAAAATAATAAAGCATCAGGAGAAAATCAAATAGTATCCGAACTCTGGAAAAAAGCTGATAAAAATGCTATTAAATCTCTTCAATATGTCTTCAATAAAATTTGGGAAGAGGATGAAACTCCAGTAGAATGGAAAACAGCCCTCATCCACCCTCTTCACAAAAAGGGCTTCAAGGCGGACCCAAACAACTACAGAGGCATATCATTGTTGGATGTAACCTACAAAATTCTTTCAAAAGTCCTTTTAAATAGAGCTGAGCCACAATTGGACCCACAACTGGGGGAGTACCAGGGAGGGCGATCAGAAAGGGTAGATCATGCTTTGAACAAATACTAAACCTCAAAAACATTATGGCATACCAAAAATCGAGGACAAAAATATATGTAATTTCCTTCATTGATTTCAAGAAAGCATATGACTCGATTGATAGAGAATCACTAATATCAGTAAAAGAAGAACTGGGTTTGGATAAGAAAACAACTAACATAATAAAAGCCACTATTACAAACACATTTTCAAAAGTTAAATTCATGGGTGAAGTATCGGACCCATTTGAAATAAAAACAGGAGTAAGGCAAGGGGATGGACTTTCTCCATTATTGTTTAATTGTGCACTTGAGAAAGTAGTCACAGAATGGAATAAAAATATAGAAAGTTGAATAAGACTGGGTTGCAAAAAGAAGAATCTCAAAATCAATTGCATTGCCTTTGCGGATGATATGGCTCTTATTGCTGAAACAATGGAGGAAGCAAAACAACAAATCCTTGAACTAAAAAAACAAGCAGCTAAAATAGGTCTTACTATTTCCTTTGAAAAAACTTATATCATGACAAACATCAAACACCCAAATAAATACTTAAAAGTCCAAGAAGAGAAAATAGAAATAGTGAAAGAATTTAAATATCTGGGGGAATGGATTAGTTGGAATGCAGCAGAACGCAAGGCAATAGAATCCAGAAAAAATAAGATGGAGTTGGCCTTCCAATTGACAAGAGGGCATGCAACCAGAAATCTCTTTCATGGGGGTCCAAAATTAAACATTACAAAACAGTGGTCAAGCCAGAAGCATTGTACGCAGCAGAAACTCTAACCATGAATCGCAAAGGTCAGTTGGAACAATTAGAAATAAAAGAAAGAAATTTTTTAAGAATGATCATAGGAACAAAATTTCAGGACAATAATATAGTATACGTCAAGAATGAAACGCTTTACAAGAAAATTTAAAAACTCTCAGATACTATGCGCAAAAGGAGACTAAAGTTTTACGGACATCTTCTCAGAATGAATTCTAATAGATTAACTAAACAAATTTTTGATTTCTTCCGTAACCGCAAAACGAAGCCTAATTGGTTCACAGAAATTGAAAAAGACCTAAGAGAATTACAAATTACAGAAAAGTCATTACTTGATAGAACAGTACAGAAAAAATTTAAAGACGAAGGGAAAAGGTTAAAATAAAATAAAATAAAAATATGGTCGAAACCCATCATATCAGATGAGGAGAGAAGAAGAAGATCTGAAAGAATGAAGAAGTACTGGGTGCATAGGAAGGAGCAACACTCAAAGAAATGACTGTTTCATCGTACCCCAAAAAGGGTGAAACGANAAAAAAAAAAAAAAAAAAAAAAGTAACCTTTGTTGGCTAAAGGTGTTAGCTAATTGCGTATTTCAGCTGTTGCTTTGAAATTTATACAAAAAACTTTTTTATGCATTACTGCAATCGTGGACCTATCAGATGTGACTTCTCTGTTTACACCTTCTGACTTATCAAACTTGATTGTTTTATTTCGTGTAGCAAAATTTTAATACTGCAGATTGAATAATATGTCATGTTCTTATTTATTTTAAAAACAAAGGAAATAATAAATAAGTATTCCATGATATATGATGCTCCATGATNTATGTCATGTTCTTATTTATTTTAAAAACAAAGGAAATAATAAATAAGTATTCCATGATATATGATGCTCCATGATCACAATATTGCGCTGCATATATTAACGATAATGTTAACTTATAAAACGTAAATATAATATTGTTAGTCATATTTATGATTTATGATACTAATAATAAACGCACCTTTTCCAAATTCTGTTCACTCTCTCTGGATTTGTTCTCAAATTTCACTTGCAGATCATTCAGCTACAAAAATATTAAACAGAAAACAACACAAATAAATTATTTCGAAAATAAACGTTTTAATTTTATTATATTTTGATACTTTGTAATTTTACAGAAAAATATAAAACTTGCAAATACATTTAATAATATGATTTTTATTGCTGCCCCATTAAAATCAAATATACATAAAAATTCTAGTTTTAAATATCAACGACTTATTCCTTTAGTAAAATATTTCGTGTTTTAAATAACAAAGGATCTGAATTTTGGTCTCAGGTAACATAAGGCCAGGAATTTTGTTACAAAAATTTAGTTCAGTACACGATTGCCATTTTAAACCGCAGACAAAGGGTATTACAAGTAGATATATAAATAAAGGTATAAATTTTTTATGTACAGTGCTGAAAACCGATACTTTGGTAATTATATTTTCTACTTCATTTCCCCATGTGTTGCAGTCTAGTTCTCTGTTACTAGCACTTGTGTTGCTGATGTTACCGTCCGGAACTCATTAGGAGTACAGCTTCATGGTCTAACACTTCTTACAGAATATATCTTCACTCGCTGGTCACCTCAGATAAAATAAATTCAATCTCGTTTCGAAACGAGTTAAAAAGCACATGAGAAAACAGCGGGAGTTATTATGTACAGTTTACATGAATCAGGACATGCAGAAAAATCATTATCCTAGCATTCCACAACATATTTCTGACAAATGAAAAAAATATTTTCAATTGATTTTATCAATATTTCGAAAAAGGGATTTATATATACAGGGGATGGACAAAATAATATGAACACGTGTCATATACACAATATTTATTTATTAATAAGGTTTTGGATCACCATTTGCTTTTAGAACAGCTGCAATTTTTCGCAGGATAGATTCGTAGAGTGTCTGAATAGTTTTCAATTGAATGTTGTCCCCTTCTTGTACCAAAACATCCACCAATTGCTTCAACGATGTTGGAGATGGAAATCTGCTCCTTACTCTCTGCTCTAAAACTCCCATAACGGTTCAATTATGTTCAGGTCTGACGGTTGTGCTCCTCAAACCAAGACTGAACCTTTTTGGCTGTGTGTATGGGCTCATTATCATCTTGGAATATGGCAGTGTTTGGCAGCAATATGCTAGTCATAGTAAGAACTTGTTCATTGAGGATGTTGAGATATTCATTCGCAATAATCCGGCCAGTGATGTGAATGAGAGGACCAGCTTAATACCACGATATAGCCGCCGAAATCATAACGGAACCTCCCCCATGCTTGACTGTAGGAAGCAGGCAGTCAGGATCGTATGCTTCTTTTGGGGTTCTCCATACATAAACCTGGCCGTTTGTAGGAAACAATGTAAACGATGATTCATCGGACCAAACCACATTCTTCCAATCATCAAGTGTCCAGGTTTTATGATTGTAGCACAACTTCTTTCGCAGCTTAGCGTTGACTTCCGTTATAAAGGGTTTCGAAATTCCAGCCCTTCCATGAGTGTTAGTTTTGTGGAGCTCCCGCCGTACTGTTTTTGTCGAAACGGTATTACTCAAGTGAGTGTTGAGTTCTGCTGTCACTTTTGCCGCGTAGTTTTATTTTGTCTGGCCACAATTATTTTTAATGTTCGTCGGTTTCTGTCAGTTAACGTTGGGTTTCGCCCACTATTCCTCTTCGCCTATGATGTTTCACCATGTTTTGTGTATGCTGTCATTACTGTGGATACTGTCGCTCGTGAAACGTTAAACAATTCATCTGTTTTCGTTACAGACGCTCCCGCTAACCGAGCACCAACGATTTGCCCTCTTTCGAAGTCTGAGAGATCACACATTTCACCGATAGCTTGTTTTAACCGTCGCAGAAAAAAACGTATAATACACTGAAATATAACCTACAAGACTTGGCACGTAAACTGGGCAATACATACGCGTCGCATTATNAAAAACGTATAATACACTGAAATATAACCTACAAGACTTGGCACGTAAACTGGGCAATACATACGCGTCGCATTATTTAAACGGAAGCAGTGTTACCAAAATGCAACAAAATGTTCTATATTGCATGGTGTTCATATTATTTTGTTCATCCCATGTATATACTTATATATTTGGGCTATAAAATATTTGCTTTTTTTTACTAATTCACATAATTCCGTAAACGAAGCAAGACCTTTTTTTAATTAGGTACTGTACTCGCTAATATTAAATTTCTATGAACAAACAAATAAGAATGAATATGGAAGTAACTTAATTGTGAACAAACTGTAAATGACGATGCCACATATAATTAAATCTGATTTCTTTGACTTAATGTTTTACTCGATGACAAATTTTTTGTTTCCTAAATTCTGTAATTTCATACTCTACAGAACTTAATAATGTTAAACTGTTATGGCTTTCCTGGTGTAAATATTGCAACTTATAAACGGCAGGAAAAATTAACGAAATTAAAATGTAATTAGTTTTGTTTAAATTTTTCTATTTATTGTGTTTTATTCTATTCATTTCTAAATACTTTTTAATGTTAAATTCAAAATGTTTTCTTAAAAAAATACTTAAGAGGGAAACTAAAATATCCTATAACTTTCTCTGTAATCCGCAGACGCTCTTTCTGAAATCTGAATATTTAAATTAATTCCGTGTGGTAAAATAAAGAGTGTTCTCTATTTTAGAGTTATGTAGTTTCTTGGGCCCACTTACACCAAGGAAGTATGAAGAAAATGATTTGGTGTAAAATTTCTAATTTGCACACAACTATCTGTATGATCGTCAGTAAAGTACTCGCGAGTAAGCGAGTTGTGATAAGGGACACCGTTTCCCGATATGTTTCAGACAGCAATGACCACAATAATGGACAAGCCGTAGCCGTACGTACAGAGTTTAGAAAAGAATTGGGGAGGGGGAATTGAAAATGCCAATCTCCCACTCCCCTTTTACCAGGCTAATCTTTGCTTCAGATATTTTACATAAATTACGAATTTTGTTACTAAACAGAACAATTATATTAAAAACGTTATTCGCCTTAAATTATGTATGAATGAATATGGTAGAAGTAAATTAATAATATTTTAACATAAGGGTTGTTAAAACATAAAAACGGTATATTTTAATATTCACCACAAAGTTCTCCCGGCCAAAGTAATGACTCTTGGAAACACAGCTGTAGCCCTTAATGACGAGCACTGCTTCACTTTTATTACTTTACTGTCATTCTGAGAATCTAATTAATTCTGAATAAATATTATCTCTGTATCTCTTATTTAATGACTATTTTACATTCGTGTAAATTTAATGTTTAACTGCTCTTAAAAACATTTATTTTCTCATTATTCCGCATGCTATTCCAACTCCAATTCTGCAAAACTATCGTAATACACAGAAATATNAAACATTTATTTTCTCATTATTCCGCATGCTATTCCAACTCCAATTCTGCAAAACTATCGTAATACACAGAAATATATAACTTTCAGTACAAAACATTTGATGTAAACTTCCTAACTGTAATGGAAGTTTTTAACCTATACACTGTACAAAAATAATACCACACATCAAGCTGCACATAAAATAATTTTAGATATTATACAAAGTTGGGATATTACCGACTCATTTCACTCTTTCCTCAGCAAATATACGAACTGTACAATGAATGTATAGGTTAACAAATTACTGTTCTCTCTTTCTCACTAAACGAATACACTGGTATGGTAAATTTTCGAATAATTTTAATTGTGTGTTCCTAAGTACTTGTGCACGAATTTTTGGTGCTTGTCTTAGTATTTAGACTATAATTTAACTGAAGGTTGTCGTTCTGGCAAAGCACAACAACTTATTTCCTTCATAAATTCCTTTGGTAGGGAAAACCTCATGAAGTGCATTAAAATGAACTCGTCTATCTTCTGCACAGGCGGGAGATTAATTATTTATATTACATGTACATTTTGCAACATGTACATTTTCTACATTAAGTTGTCAGAAACGAATCTTCGAGTACTGTCAAACCGACCAAATTCGCCACACGAAGAGTTTCCTAATAGCAGAATATATGTTGTAAGTTTACACTTGTAAATATCGCTTGCTAAATATTACTGTGCAAGTTAACTTCCTGCACATAACTGATAACCATGTATGCTGAGGTATTCCATTTTTTGTCATAACTTTGTTCGCTAAAGTACTCACAAAACACGAATTTGAGTGAGAAAAGTGTTTTTGACCAGTGCATTGGTACTAGGGCAGCAAGCTCCCTGTGCTCAGATTGGAAAGAAGGGCTTGATACCGAGATGGAAGTTTTTCCGTACAACGTAATTATATAAGTGTAAATTTATTGTAAAATACCAACTTAAAGCACATTACCTGAGGAGTTCTACTGTAAGTAGGCGTGTGTCTGTGTCCTTCGTATGAAGGCTGCAGTGTTTCGGGATGTTTTATTTAATATACTCAAAAATTTACTCAGGTCAAGTCAGAGTGTTTTCGGAATCTATTTCTGCTATTTGGTTTTTGCCAGTAAAGACACGCACGAACACAAACCATTGCGCCATTATGAAAACTAGCATAATTTGTCCAAACATTAATCTATTGGTGTGCCAATAACTGAACGATAATAATACAGCGTGTCAATAAGTGTAATGCACAATGTAATGTAAGACAATGGTTTGTTTTGACCATCAGTAAAATAATGATTTGTTTCAAGTACAGTTTGAGGGGGCCTATCTGGGAACCGATGAAACGTATGGCACTATAAAGACTAAGNCAGTGCATTGGTACTAGGGCAGCAAGCGCCCTGTGCCCAGATTGGAAAGAAGGGCTTGATACCGAGATGGAAGTTTTTCCGTACAACATAATTATATAAGTGTAAATTTATTGTAAAATACCAACTTAAACCACATTACCTGAGGAGTTCTACTGTAAGTAGGCGTGTGTCTGTGTCCTTCGTATGAAGGCTGCAGTGTTTCGGGATGTTTTATTTAATATACTCAAAAATTTACTCAGGTCAAGTCAGAGTGTTTTCGGAATCTATTTCTGCTATTTGGTTTTTGCCAGTAAAGACACGCACGAACACAAACCATTGCGCCATTATGAAAACTAGCATAATTTGTCCAAACATTAATCTATTAGTGTGCCAATAAAGGAACGATAATAATACAGCGTGACAATCAGTGTAATGCTCAGTGTAATGTTAGATAGTGTTTTGTTTTGACCATCAGCAAAACAATGATTTGTTTCAAGTACAGTTTGAGGTGAAACGTAGGGCACTATAAAGACTAAGTATAATTAATGTCCAATAATCATTCAAAAATAACCAATAAATGACCCGTAAAACACATATTTGACACGTAATGATTTATAAATGACACGCAAATGACCCATGAATGACACATGACCGTAATGGCCCAAAAAATATTCTCAAAGACCCTTTATTACCCATATAATTATGCGTTTGGTGAAGGGGGCAAATCTAACACAATATTCAACACGCTCAAATCTGGAAATGTGAGTGTAAACATCCTTTCATGAATAAAATATTTAATCCTTGTTGCGGCGGGAAAAACTAAGACTTTTTGTAATGATTATATTTATTAATTTATTTGCTCACATGCGCATGAAAACAAATTAAGGTAGCAGAAAACAGGCCAATCATAACAGAAATAGGGGAAAAAAATTGCCAAGTAACAGACTTAAGTTAATACACTTCTTGCCCCTTACATTGCTACATATTTATATTTCCGAATAGAATACCGAGGTGGAAAGAAACATTCGTATTTTAAGATTTTAAGTTGTATTTATCTTAAACCGTCAGAGGAAACATCTATGTTCACAAACCAATAACCTGATAATTAAAAAAAAAAATACGTTTTGTTCCTTTTTTTTTTATTTATAGAACACACGTCATAACATCAGAGCTAAATACCGATTCTAAAATAGTCGTCAGTTTATTGTGTAACAGCAGAGATACAAACGCACGTTGGTAATGTCTCATCCCACGCATGCCAGTGTTTCTGTTAGACATACTAACGATACGTTTTTGAAACTTCAGAAGCGAGAGCTAAATCATCCATTATCGGTGTTCGCTTTTTGGACTATCTTTACGCTCCTTCATCATGCACAGAAAAAGTTCTGATGCTTGCTAGCATACTTGCGCTCTGTCAGCACCTCGTGACGCCATAAAAAAGAAGCAAAATCTCGTATAATGCAAGTACATATGCAATAGATACACAAAAATTATATTTAAAGTACTCATTTTCACGATCATAAGGTTTGTTATCCATGAAAAATTAAAAAAAAAATCAGGCTTCAGGAGAGACTACTCAGGTCAGAAAGCCAACTTCAACCTGCGAAATTATGAAGATTTGGACACATCAGTTTAGCCTACCTATTAAAAACGGCATCCCAGGTCCATTTTGCAACGATGACCTCTTCCACCTGTGTCACATAAGAGGGGCACTGCAGTGGCTAAGAGCTCTCGTTTCCAATCACGAGTACGCGTACAGCATCCCTTCCTTTGTACACACATTTTCTAACAGGAGGTCCACCTTAACACCAGCCCAATGTTCACTTGTCCTCTTCCCCCCAACACAATGAGACAAGTTCGATTCTTGGCAGGGTAGCTCCCAGTTTTTCTTGATTTCATTACTCATAAACATTCTGTCCTTAGTTTGTTAGTTTGTCAAACAAAACTCAGCTGAATTAAACTGCCCGAGAAAGACATAACAATTTAAATTGAACTATATTCCCCATGGCTCCTTTCTCGTTCAAATTTTCTTTCAAACGGACCCTTGCATTCCATTTTATACGCCACTGAAATAAAATATTTCAGTATAGCAGCAGGATAAGGGTCAAAAAATTATAGTGGCTCAAATAAGAGCACATAAGTCTATAAACCTACTTTTTCCATGCGTTCAATCTTTGCATTTCTCTGAGGTTTGCAGGGGATAGATTGTACAGAATGACATCAGTCGATGTAAAACTCTTCCTTAAGTTCATCGATGATTAAAGATATATCTTTACTGTGCAAGGGAATCAAATGTTTGAGTCTATCAACAAGTTCATTAGGGTATTCAAGAAATATGAAGTCGGTGGTCATGTCTTCATGTCACTGTTTTAGCATAGCCGGTGACGAGATGTGTTAAGAAATAAAAAAAATCCCTATAGATTCACCGTCAACATTGTCAGGATTATCGTATGCATGCCCTTTCCCTTTTACGCAACACTTTAAGCTGGAACGAAACCCCATATACTCTGACGAAATTCAGGAAAAATCACTCCAAAAACCTGTTCTTTTACGCAATATTCACATCACACAGCGCGCAGCGTCGATGCAATTGTGATTTGCAAGGGTATTGACAAGGGAGCATGTCATAAGAAAATATACTCCCATTGACCTTAATATGAATTGACTCGGAAAATAACCGTTAAAATTATAATGGCATCNGTCATAAGAAAATATACTCCCATTGACCTTAATATGAATTGACTCGGAAAATAACCGTTAAAATTATAATGGCATCAATAACAAGCACGATGGAAAATCATAACTTTAAATATTTACGAACAAATCTAATATGAAAACCTTACTGCAAAGTTTTACGGAGATCAAGATCAGATCACGAATATATGATTGTAAATAAGCATCAACTCGGTTTTGAACCGTGTCTATAACGTGAGGCACATCCTCATGTTGGGATATAATGCCTTGCGCCCTAGGTTGAAAACAAGCCCATACCTACGCAAATAGAAGTTCTCAACATCTCAACTCATTCCTTCACCAGATATAAATTAGTACTTCATTTCATCAAAATGACGGCAGCAATAAATGCAAACGCTTTTCCCGATGCATAAATATTTACAAACTTTTCAATGAACACTGCGATAATCACCATCCCAGAGAACCATGAAATGTGGCGGTGGATATCAGGCATCCTTTCTATAATGATTGTTTGGCACCGACACAGGACCGGACACGCTCAATACTTGATACCATCCTCTCGACAGTAGTTGCACTGCTACCAGAGCGCACGCCTCCCATCAAAGGCGAGCTAGGTTCGATTCCCGCGGAGGTCGCACCTGTATTTCTGCGCATTTTGGAAACCTGATTGATGCCGTTGCCAACAGGAACACCCGTGATGGACTTGGCGTTGTCCATCACATTTTCTCGGGACACTTCACCTTCTTCACCGACGTAAACGTCATCAACCATTACAGCTGTAAACTCTCTCTCAACTTAAAACACACTGTTTCGCCGGAAAAAAATGTACTGGTGTGGGTTTGTGGGCGCACATTACGATATTTTCGTGCCTTAAGATAATCGCTTAGTCCCAATGTTAATCAACGCAGATCACTGACGAAGAGTAGCCAACGTGTGAAAATAATTTCATTTTTTTATGTCAGCTTTCGGAAAAACAGTTAAATCTTCAAATTTTATAGTGAAAGATATAAGGGTTCTAGGAATTTGTCGCCTGAGAATAAGTCAGCTCAACACTCAGAATGGNGCATTGTCCATCACATTTTCTCGGGACACTTCACCTTCTTCAACCTCGTAAACGTCCTCAAACATTACGCTGTAAATTCTCTCTCAACTTAAAACACACTGTTTCGCCGGAAAAAANAACCTCGTAAACGTCCTCAAACATTACGCTGTAAATTCTCTCTCAACTTAAAACACACTGTTTCGCCGGAAAAAAATGTACTGGTGCGGGTGGGCGGGCGGTCATTACGATATTTTCATGCTTTAAGATAATCGTTTAATACCAATGTTAATGAACGCAGATCACTGACGAAGAGTAGCTGACGTGTGAAAATATTTTAATTTTTGGAAATCAGTTGTCGGAAACACTGTTAAATCTTCAAATTTTATAGTGTTTCTATATTTACAAGATCCTTAAACAGCCCTGAGAATAAGTCAGCTAAACACTTAGAATGGAAAAGCGGTCGTCTATAGGAAGATATTTGTCCGTTTAATACACAGAGAATATACAGATGTAATAATTGTAAAAACGAAGNAGCGGTCGTCTATAGGAAGATATTTGTCCGTTTAATACACAGAGAATATACAGATGTATTAATTGTAAAAACGAAGGAAATCATTAATAAATATTCCATGTTATGTGAAGCTCCATGACTACAAGATTGCGCTACATATATAAAAGATAATATTAACTTAAAATAAACATAAATAACATAATTTTAGTTATATTTATGATAATAATAATAAAAGTACCTTTTCCAAATTATTTTCACTCTCTCTGGATTTTGCCTCAAATTTCACCTGCAGATCATCCAACTACAAAAATATACAACAGAAAACAACACAAATAAATTATTTCGAAAATTAACCTTTTAAANCATCCAACTACAAAAATATACAACAGAAAACAACACAAATAAATTATTTCGAAAATTAACCTTTTAAATGGCAATATATTTTATTACTTTGTTATTTTGCAGATGAACAGAAAACTTGCAAATACATTTAATAACATGAATTTTAAACGAATAAGGATAATTACCTTATATATAATTAAACTCCCATATTATAGCAAAGAATTATTCCTTTGGTGGAGTATTTGATGTTTTAAATAACAAAGGATTTGAATTTGGGTCTCAGGTAACGTATGGTCAGGTATTTTTTTACACTAATTTAGTTCACTACACGATGGCCCGTTTAAACAGCAGATGAAGGGTATTACAAGTTGACATACAAATGAAGGTATTCAAGCGGAATGTACAGTGCCGAACACCCATACATAGATAATGATATGTTCTACTTCATTTCCCCATCTGTTGCAGTCTAGTTCTCTGTTACTAGCACTTGTGTAGCGGCTGTTACCGTCTGGAACTTATGAGGAATACAGCTTCATGGTCTAACACTTCTTACAGAATATATCTTCACTCGCTGGTCACCTCAGATAAAACAAATGGAATCTCGTATCAAAACGAGGCAAAAGGCAGATGAGAAAACAGAGGAAGATATTCNAGGCAGATGAGAAAACAGAGGGAGATATTCAGTTTTACACGAATAAGGACATGAAGAAAAATACATTATCCTAGCATGACAAAACATGTTTCGAGAAATTTGTAAAAATCATTTGTAATATTTTTTATCGATATGAGTAAAAAGGGATTTCCATATTTACATATAATTACATAATATGCGTTATATATATGTACATATATATATATGAAAAAATTTTAAACAGAAACAAATCAATACACAAATAGAATTTTGTACCCCTGTGGAATAAAGTGTTAAGGACGTAGACGGATCCGTAGAAATTATATGATACAGCACACCTTAACTTTCACTGTTACAGAATACTCAAACGGAAATTAAGATGATAAAATCAAAATAACTGGTGTCAAACGTTACAATAAAAAAAATGTGTAGTTTAATAAGAGAAATCCTTGGAAACCCAGTTCCCAGGAAATTCCTTTGTAAAATTACAAACAGTTTTTTTGTAAAATCAGTAAAACATATACGTGTAATTTTACAAATGGTAACCTTGTATTACCTATATATTACATTATTGAGAACTGTTCATAATTTTATTTGGTTTCATGTAGAAAATAAATGTGATAAATAAATAACCGCCAATGATTAAAAAAAAATATTTTTAAATATAATTCATGAATAATTAATTAATCTTAGAAAGCACGGTGACTAGTACACATACCCATAGTCTAACAATTGCACAACACTAACCACAAGACCCACTTAACTTACGTCTGTAGTGTTTTTTATATATTAATTATACCTGTAAGTATGTACAATATGTTAATCAGAACATTACCGTCTCTATCGCAGTTATGCATCTCTATTTATACCATCTTCAAATAACAAAGTTATTTGATTAAGAAAAAACGTTTTGTTACGATTACTACACAAGAAGCGAGGCTGGGTAAGGCAGGAATGCGGCAAACTACTATTATTAAAACAATGTTCACAAACTACGGCGATAGTAATGCATATACCGAGAATGCAGAAATCTGCAGAAGTATGTGCAATATCTAAGTTTGGCTGAGACAGTTTGGTGGCGGCAATTTCATCAACATCTAACTGCAGTAACCCCGTCCAGGGTACAAGGGAAAGCCAACAGGAATCAAGGATATCGGAGAAGTGGACGAGAAGGAGAAATGTTGTGGTGACGGCGGCCATGGGCCGGGGCGTCAGTCGGCGTCGGTCCTCCCTGAACGGCGTCTCCGAGCGGCGATTGGTGGTAAGTGTCTTACACTAGGGTGAGAGAGGGAGCCCGGAGCCCATTATATCCTTGTCCTCCCATAACAGATTATCCTTCACACCTACCTCGATCCCTAGCCCCACCAACCACGTCACGATGTAATTATTGCTAGTTGAATCAGTAATGTTCCTTCTTAATTAATTAGTTGTACTTAATTAATTATTCTCTGACTTCCTTTCATGAACTGCATGAACTATATTTCCTTATGAAGCATAACAATGTACTGTATTTCATTTTAAGAGTTCCGTGTAGCTAGGAAATATTATAAGTTAATGAGTAATACGGTCACGATTTATTGAAACTGTCGTTTTATTATCATTAATTAAGGTTTTTTGGGCGTTTTGCGTTTTTTAAATTCGAAATACATTTATTTTTGCTAGCAACTACACTTTACATCACCCATATTTTTTACACACGCACCTGTATAAGGTTTTACGTTGTTGAGTGTCCGCTATAAAAATATTTCTTGGCGTCTATTACGAACACAGCCTTTGTAGTTTTAAAACGAGTGTATTTACAAGAGAAATCTTTGTACTGTAACAAGTGTGTTTAAAAATTACAAACAATTTCTAAGTATAAATTACGAATTTTTTTTTTTCAGTGTATAGCAGATTGTATCACAACATTTGTATTATACGTACCACCTCTCTAGATTACTGCGCCCATTGAATGAAATATAGGATGGATATATATTAAGAGTTACAATTAAACGAGCTAGGTAACATTTAGCTTGGATTGAACAAATATTGCTGTAGGTTTACTTTAAATTGCTTTAACGATCTTTTTGGCACGACAGAGTATATATACTGAAGAACCAAAAAAATTGGTATAGGCGGGATTATGCAAATAACAGAGGTATGGAACCAATCAGAGAAACGCGATGCGGTTGGCAGCTAGATCGGATACTGCTGCTACAATGGCAGGTTATGAAGATTTAAGTGAGTCTGAACGTGGTGTTATAGTCGGCGCACGAGAGATGGGACAAAGCATATCCGAGGTAGCGATAACATTTGGATGTTCGCGTACGACCATTTCACGAGTGTACCCTGAATATCGGGAATCCGGTAAAACATCACATCTTCGACTTCACTGCGGCCGGAAAAAGATCGTGAAAATAAGGGTACAAACGAGGACTGACGAGAATCATTAAACATGACATACGTGCAACCCTTTCTCAAATTGGAGCAGATTGGATTTCGTGCACTTCCCTGCAGTATTCATGGTGTGAAATGCCTCCTGTATACCTTCAGACATTAGAAGAGTCCATGCCACGTCGTCTGGCGGCACTTCTGCATGCTCGGGGCGATGACTTTGATGAAGGGGGAAGGGACTACACGATATTAGGCAGGTGTACCAGTTTTTTTGGCTCTTCAGTGTAGATTCTTTATGGTTAAGCGTATTGATACATCGTTGTTACCGATATTGAGAAAATTTATTTTTAACTGCCAGGAAGTCTTTATTTTTCTTTGCCTTCAATCCCATATTTTACAGAAACCAAGTAACAGCGACTTTAGAAAATGTTCGAAACTGAACGCATTATCCTGTTGATCTGTTAGCCTAATCAAAACCTTGAATTGCAGATAGCTGAGAAAATTCAATTCATCTGAGATATCGGGGACTTTTCTGCCGTAAAGAATGTTACAATCACGATATTCAGAACAGGCATTCTCTTTATTTATGGGTAGACATGATANACTTTTCTGCCGTAAAGAATGTTACAATCACGATATTCAGAACAGGCATTCTCTTTATTTATGGGTAGACATGATATTTAACTTTATCTTAAAAAATGTTTCCGCCTTTCGGGCGCTGTCGATCAGATGTTTAACATACCTTATGCACGTTACGCTCGTTTATGAAGTCTTATTTTCCAATAGTCTTTGTAGGTCGCCAACCTGTAAAGGTTAAACAGAAAATAAAATTTAATTAATATGTAATAACTTGCATAATGATATCGATTAAAATTAATTACATGCATATTTAAACTTTCATGTGTTTACTTCGAACCTGTTGAAAGCCATTTGAAGTAACCAAAACTATTTTTACACATATTAATATCGCCTTTGGTATAGANACTATTTTTACACATATTAATATCGCCTTTGGTATAGAGTTCGCCGAGGAATTTTAATGCCATTTGATTATTCACAGCGGCAGAGTTGTCTTGATCAAATAGTTTAGCCAGTCGGTTTATCCTCAGGAGTAAATGCAGCAAATACTGCCCAACATACCATTTTATATTTCCGGTTGAATTAACCCAACGTTATTATTAATTTCAAACCTTCATTTGGTCTGAATGTAACATGAAATAAACCTTTTCCTGCACTAAAACTACTAGAGTACGAACTATACAGTAAATATGGTGCAATGGAACAGCGCCAAGTCTTAATTTACTATTAACACATGGCGTTTAAACTATTGTGCCTACAAATTACATCTACAAACTGCAAACTCATAAAAACTCAATTTATATTATTACCGAATAATTATTCATGCAAGTATAAACATAATAATTTTCAAGCTCAATATCGAAGTTTCTATATAAAATGAATTTATTGCATTGCTCTCTTTTCTGTTTGAGTATATCAAGTGAAAAATGTAAAAGTAAAAGAGAATCTTCCTGACTGTCACAAAAACTATTATTGTATTACGCGGTATATGTAATCTTATGGAAAACACGCCATAAGTGAACGGCAACCTCGTTTTAGTTTGAGGAACACGCAAAGTCATATTTAACATTTATTCTTGAAGCTCTGTTCAATTTCGTTGTTTTCTCTATCATGTTTAGCTTGTAGATCATGAAATTGCAATCTTAACTATGTGCAATTACATTAACAAACCGAAAAATATTTATATCCTCATTAAATTTCTTCTGTTTTCCTAAAGGTAATTCATATATCGTGAGTAATAAAGGTATTGGAAATGTTTGAAGCGCAACGTTTTTACGTTTTCCCATTATGTGAACCCATTTCCAGTAACTTTACTGCACCAAAAGTCATGTTTACAACACCCTACAAAGACGAACACATCTGGGGCTAGAGTTAAATGGAAATAATTTTTAATACTACGTATTAAATAACTTTTGCCTCTAATTATATGGCTACACAAATATAACATAAAAAATCTGAAACCAGAGGTAAGGAAAAAAGTGGAATATAAAAATATTTACACCATCCGTTGTTTATGAGTGTAATGTAGTCTACAATGGTTGGACCTGTCGAACTTTTTTTTGGGAAATAGACGAATGTATATATTAAAATGCGAGCTTCACATTGAGGATTTGCAAGTACTTAAATATATAAATTAAACATAATTACATTTTCAAGTATCAGGTTAAGAAAAACCACAACACTTTCATTGGTCTAATTATAGTTATGTATTATTTAAAGTTTCGTCTTGCACTGTGATGAGACATTTATGAAATCTTTTAAAAGTTATTTTGCAAAAAATGAAAGACTGATAAAATATAAAACAATAGGAATCAGTTATAGTGATTTCAAAGAACGATTAGTTTTTACGTCTTATGATATATGTGGATTGATATATAATGTTTGTAAAATTGTAAGATCATGACAGACGTCTCGACATGTGTAGAATTCAGCAGGCAATTTAAAGTGGCGCATGAATGAGAGTTGCACAGTGGCTACACGTGTTCTCTGTGGACACACCGTTAGTAGCATGGCACAGCTGAAAACACACCTGCTGTTTCGTATGGTTACCGGGATGAGAAGGAAACTGAATCTTACTTTGCACAACAAAGAGGCCTACACTAAAATGGCACCGCATTATGCTAATGGACCAACATTAATTTTCATTCCGCATCAATTACCTTGTAAAACGATGTGATCCGGTGTGATGAGACAGATATGTTACACTACCACCTTGCGCCTCTTACTGCCAAGTAGTGATTCTTAAAGACAAGAAGCCGCTACCTTTACAGGGACAGAAAACGCTGTACTGTTTGTGGCGTTAAGAGTTATATAAATATATTATACAAAAATGTACATTAATTTATTTCAGGATTGTCTCTGGCTAATTACATACATCAAAAGGAAAGACGTATTTAGCCATTTTATTTATAGCTTTCAAAAACTTTTAAAACGTCAAATGTGTAACCAACTTATTCATTTTCGCGATACGAACATCTTTATTCTCTAGTTACTGATGTATTATTATGTTTGAATTTACTCTTCTCAGCAAATTGCCATTAATAAATAAAATTTGTGTAGTAATTTAAAAAAAAAAATTATTTAAATAATGCTAATATATAAAGTCAGCTGCTTGCTTCAGGATATTATGGAACTGAGCATGCTGGCAAAACAGAGCCAAATAAGGTGTAAATGGACTGCTGGTTCATATTCTTGTTGTCATACTTGGACCGACAGATGATAAATACATTGTTATCTAGTTACACAGACTGGATACAAATGAACACAAGAATCAACTGTGTATAAGCACCGATTACTCGAACCTTGACGTAAAATTTTCAAGATTTTCAAGTGCAATGTACACAGTTTACTTTGAAAAAGACATTAAAAAGCCGTGTTCTTTTTGTAACATTCATCGTGGACTTGATATAGACAGTCCGCAAGACTTTCACCCATGTCTCGCACAAATATGTTACTGGGATTCTATGTGTCATTGCCTGTTTTTTTTTATTTTAGAACTTAAAAAACAAACTTGCAATACAGCACTTCACTTATCCTTACAGGACACAACACAGGACACACCACATAGTTGCAGATACTTTGGCTTGTCTCAAGAGGAAATTTTGAAGTATCAGGATGTGTTAGATAGGTGTGAGAGAGCAGGTAAATATTTGATAGGAAATTTATAAACACTATTTTAAAGACGAAAACATGACCAGAATTTTTATAATATAGAAATATAAACAGTATTGTTAATGTTTTAATGTGCATGTTTCGAAATATAAATATTTTATTTATTAGGCACATGCCATTTGGGAATTATATTCCTTTACTATGGCTGTACTGATATTCTAGTTAAGAACTTAAGGGACTAAGCATTAATTTATAATAGTTTAGGTTGCAAGTAAAGTCCATTTCATTGTATGTGGAATATACGATTTCATAAAATGTAATTTTCAATTCACTTAATGGAAACGTAAGTAACGTGGTGTTGAAAGATAGTTTTTTAAGTATAGAGAAAATATAGATAACGAAAATCAACAAATTGAGTATAAAAATATAAAAAATTGTAACAAATTTATTTGGGTTTTCAGAAGGGAAGATTATGGCGATTTAGAATTCTGTGTAAGCAACATAGAGTGCGCGCTAGTGGATGTCGAGGCCTAGTCGTTCCTCTGTAATAGCACGACTACTTAATGTAATGCCTTCCTTTATTATATCCCAATACAATAGTGTGTTTACCATTTGGTTGTTTATTATATATAGATATTGTGACGTGCCATATTGTACAAGGCAGTTTACTGAGATGAAAGTAACAGATGTACGTAAACAACGCAACTAATGTTCTTGCAAAACTGAGCGAATGTAACTAAATCCAGGAGCATGCGAAAACTTAGCGAGCGTGAAAGGAGACAATTACTTCTTTCAAGAAAACAAAAATAGTGAAGAATTATATTTTTTAATATTAACTTTATTATCTAGGATCACAAAAATGTGTAGTAGCAATAAACTCATATTTAAACAAAGTTTTCCCATATACAGGATATATATAAATTAGGCCAACTATTTTCGGCTGCATGTCAGTTACGAAAAATTTAGTGAAAAGATTTACGCAACACGTGGTATAAAGTGAATCCTAAGGACGGTACTTATCTTTGAAGTTGGACCTGAAACACGAGTGTATTACTTATACTGGTGGAACACTGAGTGTGTGGATAATGTGTAAAGGCAATTGTGACATGTCGGTTGATACTCCAATTTTGAAATCCCTTGTATGCTACAGCTTTATGGAGATATTGTAAAAATGAAGATAGGAACCGTGATTATTTCCGCGATATAATTTTATGTCAGCGACAGAAATGTGTTGTAGTGTGTACAGATCTTTGTTCCGTTATAAATTAACTAGACACTTAATATACCATCTTTAATTTATATTTAATATTTGTAATAAACTGGTGTTCCAGGTTCAACTTCAAATGTGTGTACCGCCCTTAAGATTCACTTAAACCATTAGTTGCGTATATGTTGTTACCTTAAATTTTTGTGACTAACCCGCTGTCGAAGTTTGTCATGCTTAATTAGATGCTTCCTGTATATTTCTGCCACAGCTGTACGTACAGGAATTGGTAAAAAGTGCCAGGAGGGGGAGAATGAAATATGCCAACCCCTACCACCCTTTTCCAGAATTAACTTTGTTTCAGAAATTTTGTATATATTTAGTATTTTGATACTGAACAGCAATGTAATATTAAATTGAGTTTGAATAAATATAATATACGTAAATTGATATGATTCTAACATGTTGATGAGTAAAACTTAAAACCTGCAGATTTTAATATTCACTACGAAGTTCCCCCACACAAAGCTATGACTCTTGCATACACATCTGCAGCCGTATATGACTAGCACTGCTTGACTTTTATAACTTTTCTGTCATTCATAAGAACCTTATTAATTCCATATAAATATAAACTCTGCATGTCTTATTTAACGACTATTTTGCACTTGTATGAACTTTTGGTTTAACTTCTCTTAAAAAGATTTATTTTCTTATTATTCCGCAGGCTATTGCAATTCGAATTCTGCAAAACTATCGTATTACACACAAGTACATACTTTTACTTTAAAAAATTTCTGGTTAACATCCTAAACTGTAATAGAAATTTTCAACCTATACTCTATACGAAAATAATACCACTTATCAAGTTGCATATACACGAAGTTTAGCATACCTATTATACAAAGTTGGGAACTTACCTACACATTTGACTCTTTCCTGAACAAATGTAGGAACTAAACAATGAATGTATAGGTGAAGCAATTACCCTCCCAGCTTAATAACTAAACGAATACAGTGGTATGGTAAATTTCTGAATAATTAATTGTGTGTTCTTAATCACCTATTCACGAATTTTGGCTGCTTGTATTAGTATTCAGACTATAATTTTCCTTCTGAGTTGTCTTTCAGGAAAAGCACAGCAACTTATTTCTCTTCATAATTTCCTTGGGCAGGGAAAACCTCGTGACGTGCATTAAAACAAACTCGACTAATTTCTCTACACCAGGGCGAAAAATTATTAACATTACATGTACTTTTTTGCATCATGTAAATTTTTCTTCATTAGGTTTTAAAAATCGTATCTTCGAGCATATCTAACAATTTATTTTATACAAAGAGAATTTCTTAGCACCACTTCACTCTTGCCTTGCATCTGATGAACTCACGTGCAAATAATTTAAACAGAAGTCATTATAAAATATTGACATTATCTGAAGGCCCAGACGACCAAAAAGAACAAAAACACCTTTATTCTGTGAATGAAATCTCACAATAGATGCGCAGCAATCAAAGCCGGGAGATAGAAAATATTTTAAACCAAAACAAGGAAGAACACCACAATCCAACAGCATAGAGAAGTTACGTCTAAGAATGTTTCTTAATAATTTAATAGGATTTAAATTTACATAACTCCATAAGTTATTACAGATAAGCATCCTATATTTAGCTACCGTGTTCCCCAAGTAACCAAATTATTATGATGCTAATAATGACACTATATATATAAGCCTGTCGCGTGACGGTTTAGGGATAATAGAACGACACTCGCTCACAACCNACTTTGCGGGCGCCTTCGAGGCGGCACGTGGAACATGGCAGGTGGTAGATGGCAGTACACGTGGCTTGCTGCGCGTCCTGCTGCGTAGTTACCCCTCCCACACCCCTTCATCACCGTGCGCCTCTAGCCTGCCGTGAGATCTGTGGAGTGCAGGGGTTTCTCGAGATATCACCCAAATAATCAGGTGTATTTCGCCTAAACTCAGAAAATACCCACCACGGAAGTATAGCTGACGACAGTAAACTAGGTGTGAGTTACCCCTCCCACCCCCACCTAAAACTTCAGAAATCAGGACATTTGAGTTGGAAGGCATTGTTCGGCGTTCTACCACTCTACCCCTCTCCCCCCTCCTCTCTAAAGGCGCCACGTGCCGACAATTCAGGCCAGAGGCTGGCAAGCATAAAAACCCCTTTTCGAGAGTAGGAGGGCCTCAGTTGATTACTACCGCCAGAGTAGGAAACAGTTCATCACCACCACGCAGTCACGTCAGTACGAGAGAGCTCAGTAAACTTATAGCGGCTCGTCTCTCTTCAGTCGGCGCGGTAAAAGGCCGGGGGCAATTCGGACCCTCGGCCACGTCGGTAGAACAGCACCACAGTGAGACGGCAGCAACTGCGGCCTTGCCAAGGCCTACCACATCGCAGGAGCTCACCCACCACAGCTGACATCGTACCAGCAAGAGTTAAGTATAGAATCACCGTCAATAGAAGCCCCCTCCATCACAAAGTCGTTTAGCCGTAAATCCGAGTAACACAGTACTACAGTACCGCACCTCTCAAGTGTTGATGTTGTTTATTTGTGAATATATACGAGACAATATATTCGTACTTCAAAATACAATTGTAATAGTCTACCTTATTACAATACCCACAACCTCCACGCACACTATAGTCGGTGCTTGGAGGCCTTAACTCTGACCCTATAAGCAACCATGTCTTCCACAGTGGCTGTGCTGCATCATTGTAATTTGGCTTCCCAACAGTGGGGCCTACATCAAGTTAAAGTAGTGCCCGGAAGTAGGGCGCAACGCTATTTAACTTAACAAGCATCAAGCCTCCTGCAGCCACTGTAAAATATTTATTCCTGATTAAAAGAGGTTATAAATACTGGTCATAAGACACTTCAATAAAACCTATTTATATGTAATTTTTATTAATGTTTTGANTAAAAGAGGTTATAAATACTGGTCATAAGACACTTCAATAAAACCTATTTATATGTAATTTTTATTAATGTTTTGACACAATGAAATATTTAAGCACAACAAATGGATTAGCATTCTAATGATAGGAAAATTTGCTTAAAAACAAGTCTCAATGATAGNATGAAATATTTAAGCACAACAAATGGATTAGCATTCTAATGATAGGAAAATTTGCTTAAAAACAATTCTCAATGATATATATCTAAAATACTTTTATAAACATTGACTTATTTCCTTACCGTATGGTTTTTATTGTGAAGCTGGTTTTTCAGATCTTCGATTTCTTGGGTAAGTGCCTCCACCTTTAAAGAACAATTAGATGTCATGTAATAATAACAGATCAATGCAAAACTTAAAATACACAATTGAAAAAGGGCACTATTATTCTTTTAGTGTACAATTCTGGAAATTTTGGGTCTCTCTGTAATTACATACCAAACAAACAACTATAAAATTACATTTTGAATATTGCTGTGTTTTACAAGTCGCTGATATAGACGCATACAAATACTTTCAGAATACAAATAAACGAGAAGTACTGTAACTGACATTAANACTATAAAATTACATTTTGAATATTGCTGTGTTTTACAAGTCGCTGATATAGACGCATACAAATACTTTCAGAATATAAATAAACGAGAAGTACTGTAACTGACATTAATTATGTACACAGTTTATCATCTTACTTAATAAATACATTTCTTATAAAAATAAATATTTATATAACGGGCGTTCTTTATAGCCTCTGAACAGTCGAAATGACAAACAAAACAAATACGGCGACTGCTGTACGTATGCTAATACATTCAGCAGATAAGCAACATCGTGTAATTGCCAACTATAGACCCTCTGTGTACTATATTTGTTATTGGGTCAGCGCTAGTATGTTCGTAGTGACGTCACATGTAGCGCCAAGTATGGTCTTATGCATACTTGGAGAGAATTTCGGACGTAGCCAAAATTCTCGCGACATCACTCGCGCCCTGGTATGCGGCTTCTTACCGCTCAGTTTAAACAACACTACAGAAATAAACTAAGCTTTTTGCGGGATTAAGACATAAATATTTGCTAAACAAGATAATCTATATCTCCAGATTTCTGGAGGCAAAATACACAAAACTTAATTAATGTCATTCTACACTACGACGTTGGAAAATTTTCTAGGAAAACGTTTCGAAAGAATTTTGTATTCTCTTAGAACTATTTTTCCACAGAATTTAAGTGTACATTTGGGTCTTAGAAATACACTTCTGGTTAAAATACTAACGCTCGCAGTATGCATCGGATGTATCTGAGACTTTAGAGAAGTAATGATTAATATTGATAATACACATTATGACCAAATATTGCTGCAGGACAATTAGATGTGGATATGTGATACGCTGTCCGGTCATCTTCGATTGCACATTGCACCTCCTCGCACTGCGATACATTCTGTAACACGGTATGGTATAGGTCCTAGCAGATGTCGGCTGTTGTCCTGGTGCAGACGGGTCCACTATTGTTGGACAGTGTGTTCCAAATCCTGGATACTGAGGCATGGCGGCAGTTGGAGTTTCAACTGGTCCCACACATGCTTAACTGGTAACATGTCAGGGGAGCGGGCAGGCCATGGTAGTGTTTAGACATGATGCAAGCAGTCCTGGGCGACTGTGCCACATGCAGTTGTCATTATCCTGCTTGAATATCACACCAGGAAATCCGGCGAGAAAACAAAGCAGATGATGGTGTATGATGTTGACCATATACCACTGGACCATTAATGGTCCTCGTAATATGAAGAGAGTGGATGGGATATTGTAGGCTATGGCTAGCTAGGCCATAATGCCTGACATGTGGAAACAGCCGCTCGAATGCGAGAATGGGATTTTGATGTTCACCAGGTGCTCNCTGTGCCACATGCAGTTGTCATTATCCTGCTTGAATATCACACCAGGAAATCCGGCGAGAAAACAAAGCAGATGATGTTGTATGATGTTGACCATATACCACTGGACCATTAATGGTCCTCGTAATATGAAGAGAGTGGATAGGATATTGTAGGCTATGGCTAGCTAGGCCATAATGCCTGACATGTGGAAACAGCCGCTCGAATGCGAGAATGGGATTTTGATGTTCACCAGGTGCTCTCCACACCCGTGCGCGATGAACAGTCCCCGTAACGAAGTAGCATTCATCACTAAACACCTCACATCGCCAGTCTGGGGCTTTCCACATTGCTCTGGCTTGGCACACTGCAAACGGAGCGCCTTTGTGTCAGAGTTAATAGCAGCACACATAATGAGCGCTGGGGTAGCAGATTCGCCTCCTCCAGATAAAAGGAAATTGTCCGTGGACACACGGGAGCACTAACACTGGCCATTAACGTGAACCTGGTCACCATATTATCCCTCCGCGCCTAGTGTACAATCCATCGATCCTCTCAACTGGTAGTTGTCCTCGTTCTTCCTTAGCCGAATCTCCGTGTGTGAAATTAAGTACCCACTGCTTCTAACAGCATCGATCAATATGGTCTGAATGATCCACATGTTGGGCTATACGGTGATCCGACCGCCCTGCGGACATTTATTTTTCACCCTGTACAGGTGTTTCTTATCGTCTGGTGTTTCTCGTGTTAATGCGGCGTCGACTACACGCCGGTGTCTATGACAGCTTGTATGTGCTTGCAGTGTCACTGCTGGATGTGTTGTCATGTGCATACCAGTCAGTACTCTCGCTGTTTGCGTCGTTTCATGGTTGTCACATGATCTCTTCGTATTGCGCTGTGTTCATTGTTTGGCTGCATAGATCATTATGAATGCATTACTGTAGCATGATACTTCAAAATGGCAAAAACTGTTATGCAATATTGTTATTTGTTTTCTGGATTTGCCTTTAATAACCTTTAAACTTATTTTATCGTGTTAATCGTCAATTTTTTTCCCCGCTCTCTTAAGGAACTTCACTGCATTTCGCAGCTTCGCGGGCACAGTGGAATTGTGTAATGACTTCAAGCCGCCCGTGGCGACATCTCGCGGTAATTTTAGCATGTTACTGGTCCTTCTCCTTCACTTCCCAGGAAACGTTAGGGTGAGATGGTTTAGCTTTCTTGTCAAGAGGACGACCGATGAGCAGAGAATTTACTGTTCTCTTATGCACCTACTTCACATCGGGTCATATATGTAGTTCTAGTAACACATAGAGAATGATACTTTCAGCTTCCTTTCCTCTGATGTATTTATTAGGGCTTATTATTGTTAATGGTGGCGAATCCGGTGTCTAAGGAAGTCGAGTAGAGAGAAGGCGTAGGCCGGGACGTGCCCGCATACAACTGCATTCGTCACACGAAGAGTTTCCTAATCGCAGAATATCTGTTGTAAGTTTCCACTTTAAATATCGCTTGTATTAATATAACTGTGCATCTTAACTTACTGCATATAAATTATACCCCATTATGCTAAGATATCCCGTTTTGTTGACAAAATGTTGTTTGCTAAATTACTCACAAAACACGAATTTGAGTGAGAAAAGGGTTTTCGACCAGTGCATTGGTCCTAAGGCAGCAAGTGCCCCGTGCCCAGATTGGAAAGAAGGGCTTCATACAGAGATGAAAGTTTGTCCATACAGCATAATTATCAGTGCAAATTTATTGTTAATTACCAACTTGAACCACATTACCTGAGGTGTGTGTCTGTGTACTTCGTAGGAAGGTTGTGAGCGCTTCGGGATGTTTTATTTAATAAATTCAAAAACTTACACAGCTCGATTCAGAATGTTCTGGGCATCAATTTCTGTAGTTCGTTATTGCCATTAAAAACCTGTACGATCACAAACCTTTGCCGCCATTATGAAAACGAGCCTAATTTATCAAAACTTTTATCTATCNTCAGTGTAATGATCAGTGTAATGCTAGACAGTGTTTTGTTTTGACCATCAGTAAAACAATGATTTGTTTCAAGTACAGTTGGAGGAGGTCCTATCAGGCACAGGTGAAATGTAGGGCACTACAAGGACANCAAACCTTTGCCGCCATTATGAAAACGAGCCTAATTTATCAAAACTTTTATCTATTGGTGTGCCAATAAAGGAACGACAATAATACAGCGTGACAATCAGTGTAATGGTCAGTAAAATTTAAGGAAGTGTATTTTTTGGACCATCAGTAAAACAATGATTTGTTTAAAGTACAGTTGGAAGTGGGACTATCTGGCACGGGTGAAAAGTAGGGCACTATAAAGACTAGGTATAATAAATGACCTATAAATACCCATAATGACAATAAATGACCGTTAAATAACTAAAAATTACACACAATAACACATATTTGAAAGAAAATGAATAACAAATGAACCATGATTGATACATGTCGAATAGGGCCTAAAAATTAACCTTAAAAATCCAAAATCTCCCATATATTATTCCGTTTGGTGTAAGAGGGCAAATCGAACAGAATATTCGACCTGTTCACATCTTAAAATACGAAAGTGAACATCCTTTNCTAGGTATAATAAATTGCCTATAAGAACCCATAATGACAATAAATGACCGGTAAATAACCAAAAATTACACATTATAACACATTTTTGACATATAATGAATAACAAATGAACCATGATTGATATATAACGAATAAGGCCTATAAATTAACATTAAAAATTCATAATCTCCCATACATTAAACCGTTTGGTGTAAGGGGGCAAATCTAACAGAATATTCGTCCTGTTCACATTTAAAAATACGAAAGTGAACATCCTTTTATTAATAAAATATTAAACACTTGTTACGACGGGAAAACTCAGACATTTTTGCTCTGATTTTATGTATAAATATATATATATATACACACACACGTGCATGGATACTAATTATGGTAACAGAAAACCGGCCACCNACACATATTTGAAAGAAAATGAATAACAAATGAACCATGATTGATACATGTCGAATAGGGCCTAAAAATTAACCTTAAAAATCCAAAATCTCCCATATATTATTCCGTTTGGTGTAAGAGGGCAAATCGAACAGAATATTCGACCTGTTCACATCTTAAAATACGAAAGTGAACATCCTTTTATTAATAAAATATTTAACCCTTGTTACGACGGGAAAACTAATACATTTTTGCTCTGATTTTATATATATATATATATATATACACACACACGCGCATGAATACTAATTACGGTAACAGAAAACCGGTCACTAATTACAGAAATAGGGGAAAAAAATTGCCAGGTAACAAACTTACGAAAATACACTTCATGCCCGAATATTGCTACATATTTATACTTCCGAATAAAGGCCCAAAATGGAGAAAAAACCTCAAATTTTTTAGATGTATTATTCTTTTGAACCTTTAAAGGAATCGTCTATGTTCACAAATCAAACACCTGACAATTGACAAAAAGAATGTCTTGTCAACTAATATATTTTTTTTTAAATTTACAGAGAACATATTATAATATCACAGCTCAATACCGATTGTGACATAGTCACCAGTTAATAATGTAANTTGACAAAAAAAAATTTCTTGTCAACAAATATATATATTTTTTAAATTTACTGTGTACAGATCATAATATCACAGCTCAATACCCATTGTGACATAGTCACCAGTTAATAATGTTTCAGCAGAGATACATACGCACGTTGGTTATGTGCGATCTCACGCATGCCAGTGTATTTATTAGACATTCCCACTATACTTTTTAGAAAGGTCAGAAGCAAGGGCTAAATCAGCCATTATCGGTTTTAATTTTTGCGACAAACTGTGTGTTCCTTCACCAAGCCCAGAAAGAGTTTTGATGCTTGCTAGCATACTTGAGCTCTATCAGCACCTCGTGATGCGACCCAGAAGCAAAATATATTATAATGTAAGTACATAAGCAATAGACTCACAAACATTTTATTAAAAATGCTTATGTTTACAAACATGATGTTTATTACCCATGCGAAATTAAAAAGTATCAGGCTGCAGGAGAGATTACTCAGGTCATAAGACCGGCTTCAATCTGCGAAATTATGAAGATTTGGACACATCAGTTCAGGCTCCCCATCGAAAACGGCACCCCAGGTCCATTTCGCAACGATGACCTCTTCCACTGTGTCACGTAAAAGGGGGACTGCAGTGGCTAGAGCTCTCGTTTCCAATCATGAGTTCGCGTATAGCATCCTTTCTTTTGTACACACATTTTCGAACAGGAGGTCCACCTAAACACCAGCCCATTTTTCCCTTGCGCTCTTCCCCCTTACACAACGAGACATGTTCGATTGCTGGCAGGGTCGCTCCCAGATTTTCGCAATTTCATTCCTCAAAAACATTTCTTCCTCAGTCCGTTTGTTTAACAAACAAACCTCAGCCCATTTAAACTCCTCGACAAAAAAGTCATTATAATTCACATTGAACTATATTTCTAGTCACCCACTTTCTCGTTAAATTTTTCTTTAAAACAGACACATGCATTTGATTTTATACACCACTGAAATATAATGTTTCAGTATCGCAGTAGGATAAGGTTCAGTATATTATAATTGCACAACTAGGAGCACACACATTTATGTTCCTACTTTTCCATGCATTCAATGTTTGCATTTTTCTGATGTTTGTAGATAATGGATACTACACAATAACACCATTAGATGCAGCCCCTTTCCTTAAGTTCACCGATGATTAAATATATATATATATTTACTGTGCAATGGAATCAAATGTCTGGGTCGATCAATAAGTTCATTATGGTATTCAAGAAATNGTCTGTACTAGATGTAATAGATTGCTCGACTGACTGAACGAACTAAGAAGACAAACGCGGTGCACGCAGGGCAAGTGCGCGCGCGGGCGGAAGTGAAGTGAGTGAGTGCGGGAGGCGGCCATACAATCGCGTCGCACTTCCTACTAACTCTCGAAGCCGCGGGAAGAGAATGCGTCTGTACTAGATGTAATAGATTGCTCGACTGACTGAACGAACTAAGAAGACAAACGCGGTGCACGCAGGGCAAGTACGCGCGCGGGCGGAAGTGAGTGAGTGAGCGCGGGAGGCGGCCATACAATCGCGTCGCACTTCCTACTAACTCTCGAAGCCGCGGGAAGAGAATGCGTCTGTACTAGATGTAATAGATTGCTCGACTGACTGAACGAACTAAGAAGACAAACGCGGTGTCATGTGGGGCAAGTACGCGCGCGGGCGGAAGTGAGTGATTGAGCGCGGGAGCCTGTCATACAATCGCGTCGAACTTCATACTAACTCTCGAAGTCGCGGGAAGTTTGAATGAATCGCTACGCCACCGTCCCGTTAATGCCCTCTGTGTGGCGCCGCACTTAATAGCCGTAGCTAAACATCTTGCTCGTTTCCCCTCAGGAACGAAGGTTTTACCCCCAAGGGGGTAGTTACCCCCCGGGGTAGGAACCACTGCAATAAAGGAACGACAATTATACAGCGTGTCAATCAGTGTAATGTTCAGTGCAATGTTAGACAGTGTTTTGTTTTGACCATCAGTAAAACAATGATTTGTTTCAAGTACAGTTGGAGGTGGGCCTATCTGGCACAGGTGAAATGTAGGGCACTATAAATACTAGGTATAATAAATTACCTATAATTACCCATACTGACCATAATTGACCCATAAATAACCAAAATTGACCCATATTAACAAATATTTTACACCTAATGAATAACAACGGACCCACGAATGACACATGACACATAAGGTCTATAAATNTGGAGGTGGGCCTATCTGGCACAGGTGAAATGTAGGGCACTATAAATACTAGGTATAATAAATTACCTATAATTACACATACTGACCATAATTGACCCATAAATAACCAAAATTGACAAATATTAACAAATATTTTACACCTAATGAATAACAACGGACCCACGAATGACACATGACACATAAGGTCTATAAATTATCCTTAAAAATCCATATTGACGCATATATTTAACCGTTTGGTGTAAGGGTGCAAATCTAACAGAATATTCGACCGGCTCACATCTAAAAATACGAAAACTAACATAATTTTTTAATAAAATATTTTACACTTGTTGCCACGGGAAAACCTAAGACATTATTGAACTGATTTAATGTATATATATATATATATATACATAAACTCGCAAGCGCATGAAAACTAATTAGGGTAATAAAAAANCAAAAACTAACATAATTTTTTAATAAAATATTTAACACTTGTTGCCACGGGAAAACCTAAGACATTATTGAACTGATTTAATGTATATATATATATATATATATAAACTCGCAAGCGCATGAAAACTAATTAGGGTAATAAAAAACCGTCCACTCATTACAGAAATAGGGGGAAAAAATGGACAAACAACAAAATTACGAAAATACACTTCAAGCCCGAATATTGCTACATATTTATATTTCCGAATCAAAGGCCAAATTGGAGAAAAAACTTAAATTTTTAAAGTTGTTTTAATCTTTTGAAACTTCAATGGAATCGTCTATGTTCACNTCAAAGCCCAAATTGGAGAAAAAACTTAAATTTTTAAAGTTGTTTTAATCTTTTGAAACTTCAATGGAATCGTCTATGTTCACAAATGAAACACCTGACAATTGACAAAAAGAAAGTTTTGTCAACTAATATATATTTTCTTAAATTTACAGAGTTCAGATAATAATATCACAGCTTAATACCGATAGTAAAATAGTCCTCAGTTAATTATGAAACAGCAGAGATAAATACGCACGTTAGTAATGTGTGATCCCACGCATGCCAGTGTATCTCAGAGACATTCCCACGATACTTTTTAGAAAGGTCAGAAACGAGAGCTATAACACCCAAAATCGGTTTTAATTTTTGCGACAAACTTTGTGTTCCTTCATCATGCCCAGAAAGAGTTCTGATGCATGCTAGCATACTTGCGCTCTATAAGCACCTCGTGATGCCACTCAGAAGCCAAATCTCGTATAATGCAAAAACATTAGGAATATATTCAAAAAACAATATTTAAGATACACATGTTTTCAAACATGAGGTTCATTACCCATGCGAAATTAAAAAAGTATCAGGCTGCAGGAAAAATTACCCAGGTCATAAGGCCTACTTCAATCTGTGAAATTATGAAGATTTGGACACATCAGTTCAGGCTCCCCATCTAAAACGGCACCCCAGGTCCATTTCGCAACGGTGACCTCTTCCACTGTGTCACGTAAAAGGGGGAATGCAGTGGTTAGAGCTCCCGTTTCCAATCATGAGTTCGCGTATAGCATCCTTTCTTGTGCACACACATTATCTAACAGGAGGTCCACCTAAACACCAGCCCATTATTCCCTTGCCCTCTTCCCCCTTACAAAACTAGACCGGTTCGATTCCTGGCAGGGTCACTGGTAGGTTTTCGCTATTTCATTCCTCATAAACATTCCTTCCTCAGTTCGATTGTTTAACAAAAAAAAGTCAGCCCAATTAAACTGCCCGACAAGGAATACGTAATAATTCACATTGAAGTATATTTCCAGTGACCCACTTTCTCGTCCAATTTTTCTTTAAAGCAGACCCATGCATTCGATTTTATACACCACTGAAATATAATGTTTCAGTATCGCAGTAGGATAAGGTTCAGTATATTATCATTGCACAACTACAAGCACACACATTTATAATCCTACGTTTTCATGCATTCAATCTTTGCATTTATCTGATGTTTGCAGATAATGGATACTACACAATGATTTCATTCGATGCAGCCCCTTTCCTTAAGTTCACCGATGATTAAATATATATCTTTACTGTGCAAGGGAATCAAATGTCTGAGTCCACCAACAACTTCATTGGAGTATTCAAGAAATATGTAGTCGGTGTTCTTGTCTTCATGTCAATTTTTTAACATAACCGGTGACGAGATATGTGAAGAAATAAAAAAATCGATACAGTTTCACAGTCAACATTGTCTTCAGTATCGTCTGCAGATCCTTTCCTTTTTACGCAACTCTCCTAGCTGGAACGAAATCGTAAATACCCTGAATAAATTCAGGAACAATTACTTCCATAACCTGTTTCATTTACGCAATATTAGAAAACAAAGCATGCAGCGACACTTCGATTGTGATTAGCAAAGGTATTGACGTGGGAACATGTCATGCTAAAATATTCTTCCATTGACCTTTATATGAATCGCCTCGGAAAATAACCGTTTAAATACTTATGCCATCGATACCAAGCGCGATGGAAAAACATAGCTTTGATTTTTACGAAAAGTCTAATATGAAAACCTTGCTGTAGATTGTAGCAGAGATCAAGGTCACATCATGAATATATATAATTGTAAAGAAGTATAAACTCCGTTTTGAACCTTTGCGATAACGTCAGGCACATTCTCTTTTTTCGTAATAATTCCTTGCGCCCTAGGGTGGAAACGAGCCCATGCCTACAAAAGTAAAATTTCTCAACATCGCAACTCAGTCCTTCACCAAAAATAAGTAATTCATTATTTTATTAAAANGGCGGTGGATATCAGGCACCCTTTTTTAAGTATTGTTTGGCACCGACACAGGACCGGACACGCTCAACACTTCACACCATTCTCTCGACAACAGTTGCACAGCTACCAGAGCGAACTATTATAATCAAGGCGAGTTTGGTTCGATTACCGGTGAGAGTCGCTCTTTTGCGCATGGGGGAAAAGTGATTGATGTTATTGCCAACAGTATCACCAGTGGTGGATTCGGCTATTTCGGGCAAATTTTCTTGGGACTCTTCACCTTCTTCACCGACATAACGTCCTCAACCATTTCTCTCTCAACTCAAAACACACAGTTTCACCTTAAAAAAATGTACTTGTGTGGGAGGGTGGGCCGCCCACCACGATGTTAAGGTGTTTTAAGAAAGTCGCTGAATAACAATATTTATCAAATCAGATCACTGACGAAGAGTAACCGACGTGCCTGAACGTAATCACCATGGTTCAAAACCTATTTCATGCTTGTCATCAATCATATATTCACGAATTAATCGTCATCTCTGTTATATTCGACAATAAGGTTTCCATATTAGATTTTTTCGTAAACATTCAAAGTGATGTTTTTCCATCGAGTTTAGTATCAACAGCAGTAGTACTTTAACGATTATTTCCCGAGTCGATACATATTAGGCGTAATGGGAGGTTATTTTTGGTTGACATGATCCCTCTTCAATGCCCCCGCTTATCACAATCGAAGCGATGCTAGTTTGGGGGCTTACACACAGGACCAAATTTACCTCACATTAAATGGTGCCTGCAACACAAAAAAATTACTAACCACAAGTTGTAGAACATGAATAGTGACACAAAAGAGACATAAGAGTTTCGCAGTTTATTTACCGGGCTGGGATTTGGAACTTCTCAGCGATGCATGTCCGGGAATTACTGACTCTGGGACGTGTTCATACGCAGCAGTATTACATTTGTTTGCTATTCTCTGTGGAGAAGTATTGTGAATTTAAATGAGCTCTAGTTCCAAAACCACAAACAAACATCATTTTCTTCGAATTTTTAAGAAGATTAGAAAGTTTTCGAAAAAGGTTGGAATGTTTACAAACGTGGATGTGTTATATTGTATATAAATATGATTGAATCAAAAAATAAAAGTTGTATTGAAGAGTTCATAGCATTACAACATGGGGCAATCAAAATGAGCAAAGTAAAAAAAAAATGTTCTGAAACCAAAACATGGAATAGTGTTGCCCAAAGCGAATAATCAATTTAATATTTATTCTACTTCCCATAGTGGATAGGGATCATTCGTGTATTACACTTCCCACTAATGAATAATAGACTCTTCTTCTACTAAGGACCGTCCATTCCTCCAGAGACCTGTAGCAAGCGACCAACCGACACACTACACATTTTGAAACGAGCATATACAACGTGTTTCTAAAACATTGGGACAAACTCCGGCAGTGAGTTTCTGAGGAAAATATAAGACTTACTTGAAAGTACTACTTTTCTCGTCAAGTAATTATTAAGAGTGCTGATTTCCCCTGAAAAATACTCATTTAAATAACCTTACTCTGTGTTGTGGTTTGCCTACCTAGTATTCAACTTATCTTCTGTTTGAATGTTCAACATGATTTATCTCACAAACGGTTCACTTGAGTATGTTCTGAGAACACGACGTTTTTGTTAATTCANTGAATGTTCAACATGATTTATCTCACAAACGGTTCACTTGAGTATGTTCTGAGAACACGACGTTTTTGTTAATTCAGACGTGCTAACTAACAGTATGTCTTTAAAGATTGCGTATAACCAATTTTTAGCGAACTTTGTTGGAAACTTGAGTGACCAACAGACATTTCCAAAAGTAAGGGGAAAAAATATTATCAACCACGTTTATATTAAACATTATTCACACATTTGTTTCTTCACGAGTGTTTTCTGATATTTAGGTTTAGGCTGGTACTAACCGAAATAATAATTANTGAATGTTCAACATGATTTATCTCACAAACGGTTCACTTGAGTATGTTCTGAGAACACGACGTTTTTGTTAATTCATACGTGCTAACTAACAGTATGTCTTTAAAGATTGCGTATAACCAATTTTTAGCGAACTTTGTTGGAAACTTGAGTGACCAACAGACATTTCCAAAAGTAAGGGGAAAAAATATTAACAACCACGTTTATATTAAACACTATTCACACATTTGTTTCTTCACGAGTGTTTTCTGATATTTAGGTTTAGGCTGGTACTAACCGAAATAATAATTATATTATATTTGTGGGCATATCTTACAGGTACTAGTTTCTGGCATTACAAATGTTACATTACGTAGTTTTTGCACCATTCCATGTAAAACTACGAAGTTAGTGATTTTGACACTTACAGATAAAATAAATGTAAACACAGGCACAAAACATATCAAGAGTTATTGATATAGAGGTAATTTTTTATTAATTTTAAGATATCCTCAGCAAAATGTATTTTACAAAAAGTTATAGACTGTTACAGATAAAACATTTTCTAAACTTTACTTATTTTGAACAAAATTTGAAAATTGCAAAAATATTCCTAAGCGTGATTTGACTTATTTTTTAAAGTTTCACACAGTATGTTACTTGAACAAGAATTTTTTTAATAGTCCAAATTATTTAATTTTAATTTTTTACGATTCTTTAAAGCACTAAAATTATTGTTTTTATATATCGTTTGAAAAAAAAAATGTTGTCTGAATATTTTTTACTTGACGTAATATTACTTTTAAGTATCAGTATTGCATACAATTATAAAAACAACCTTTTTTTTTATTAAGCAATTTTTAATGCACGGTAAACTTACTCTCCTTGAGCAAGAAAAACGTTATTTGCCTGTCTGCTAATTCGGTGACGTCAGCCCTAGGAAACGCCAAAGTATAGGCAACATTTGTTGGCTTAAGGTGAAAGCTATTTGCGTATTTCAGTTGTTGCTTTGAAATTTAATCAAAAAACTCTTTTATGCATTACTGCAACAGTGGAAATATCTTGTGTGACTTTTCTGTTAAGAACTTCTGACTTATCAGACATGATTGTTTCGTTTCGTCTAGAAGAGTTTAAATAGTGCAGATTGAATAATATTTCATATACCTAATCATTGTAAAAAGGAAGGTAATCATAAATAAGTATTCCGCGTCATATAATGCTCCAAGACTACAATATTTCGCTGCATATATTAACGATAACGTTAACTTTAAATAAAATTAAATATAATATTTTTAGTTATATTTATGATACTAATAATAAACGTACCTTTTCCAAATTCTGTTCACTCTCTCTGGATTTTGCCTCAAATTTCACTTGCAGATCATTCAGCTACAAAAATATACAACAGAAAACAACACAAATAAATTATTTCAAATATAAACCTTATCAATTTTATAATTTTTTTTTACTTTGTTATTTTACAGATGAACAGAAAACTTGCAAATATATTTAATAACATGAGTTATATTGCTTCCTCTTTTAAATAAAATACATATTAATTAAAAGATTTAAATAGCTAAGAATTATTCCTTTGGTTATATATTTAGTGTTTTAAATAACAAAGGATCTGAATTTGGGTCTCAGGTAACGTATNAATTTCACTTGCAGATCATTCAGCTACAAAAATATACAACAGAAAACAACACAAATAAATTATTTAAAATATAAACCTTATCAATTTTATAATTTTTTTTTACTTTGTTATTTTACAGATGAACAGAAAACTTGCAAATATATTTAATAACATGAGTTATATTGCTTCCTCCTTTAAATAAAATACATATTAATTAAAAGATTTAAATAGCTAAGAATTATTCCTTTGGTTATCTATTTAGTGTTTTAAATAACAAAGGATCTGAATTTGGGTCTCAGGTAACGTATGGTCAGGAATTTTTTACACATTTTTTATTCATTACACGATTGCCAGTTAAAACAGCAGACGAAGGGTATTACAGGTAGACATACATATGAAAGTATTCATGTGGAATGTACAGTGCCGAACACTGAAACATTGGTATTGTTATTTCTTACTTTCTTCCCCATGTGTTGCATTCTAGTTCACTGGTACTAGCGCTTGTGTAGCGGCTGTTACCGTCCGGAACTCATTAGGAGTACAGACAGCTTCATGGTCTAACATTTCTTGCAGAATATATCTTCACTTGCTGGTCTCCTCAGATAAAACAAATCGAATCTCGTTTCGAAAAGAGCCAAAAATAGATGAGAATACAGCGGCAGTTATTATTTACAGTTAACATGAATCAGTACTTACAGAAGAAAACATTATCCTAGAATGACACAACATATTTCTGACAGATGAAAAAATATTTTTTTTAATATTTATCGATAAGTGTGGAATAAGAGATCTATTTATATGTGATAAGCATTATTTATATGGAAAATGTTTAAAAGGTAACAAAAATATGCACAAATTGCATTTTGTAGCTTTGTGGAATGCAGTTTTAAGAACTAAGACGGAGCCGTGAGTTTATGTGTTATTGTGGATGAAAATGTTGCGAGGTGGCCAAGTAAAAGGCCAAAAATGGTGGAAATTTTAAGAAATAATGTACTTGAAAGTTGCTGGTAAGGAACATGCAATCCTTGTGTGTATTATAGCCCCACAGCGTGCAACGGGAGAAGACTGCAGGTTTGTAAGTTATTGTTTTCCTTTACGGCCCATTCGACAATGACGTGGACGCGAATACAATTATCAGACAAATGTGATACCTCCCACAGCTGTAGTTTCTCACCGTGTCTATAACCTCAAAATGCACGCTGTAAAAAAGCACATCTAGAGATTATTTGCAGCCATGTACGTTTGTTGTGCAGAGATAACTTAGTTATGGTGATGTCTATTGACGTCAATAGCATACACTGTTATTGGCCAAGGTTTGTAATGTTGCCCCGCATTATAAAACGAGCACACAGGCGGCAATTAGTGTCTTCCTTATGTTGTCACATTCCGCATANCACCGTGTCTATAACCTCAAAATGCACGCTGTAAAAAAGCACATCTAGAGATTATTTGCAGCCATGTACGTTTGTTATGCAGAGATAACTTAGTTATGGTGATGTCTATTGACGTCAATAGCATCCACTGTTATTGGCCAAGGTTTCTAATGTTGCCCCGCATTATAAAACGAGCACACAGGCGGCAATTAGTGTCTTCCTTATGTTTTCACATTCCGCATATATGATCTTACACTTCCTTGTCATTGTAGAATGGCGCTATAACTCTTTACGTTATTGTTAATATTACCCGTTCGGTAACTTGTAACACATTATTATTTCAGCAATAATTTATTTCATATTATCAGATAGCATCAGCGACAAAGGTATTTGCTAAATACCTGGTTTGTAATTTTCTGTGGCCAAGTGCTCCAGGCAACAATGTTTTGTTGCAATTGGGGAGGAAGATAGAAACAAATAACAGAATAACCTCAACGAAACGGCTTCCAAAAAGGATCAAGATGCTCATCTGTCAGGATTAATCGTGGTGCACGAAATCACGCAGCATCATCCACGGACCCAGGATTTTGAAATGGAGGAGGACCATACAGCGTCGTACAGTTACGAAATCCGTATG
>NQII01005250.1:20525-51777 GCA_002778355.1 Clitarchus hookeri | reverse complement strand
ACCTGGTTTGTAATTTTCTGTTGCCAAGTGCTCCAGGCAACAATGTTTTGTTGCAATTGGGGAGGAAGCTCGAAACAAATAACAGAATAACCTCAACGAAACGGCTTCCAAAAAGGATGAAGATGCTCATCTGTCAGGATTAATCGCGGTGCACGAAATCACGCAGCATCATCCACGGACCCAGGATTTTGAAATGGAGGAGGACCATACAGCGTCGTACAGTTACGAAATCCGTATGCACGGGAGGGATGTCAAGGTATGTCAAAATACTTCCTTTATTCTTCACAGTATTTCCAAGACAGGCTCACAAGACTGCCAAATAATTTGATAATGGAAGGGGTTGCTCCCGAAGACAAACGCGGGAAACACGACAACTAGGCGAATAAAACGCCTGCACCAGTTGTTTCTATGATTAAACACGACGTTAAACCATATCCCGCCAGGAAGTATCACTACTCCTTGCGAGATAATCCGGACCACCGTTATTTACCAGAAGTTCTAACTGTCAAGGATATGAATGCAAAGTTTCTCAGTTGGTATCACATAAATGTTCCCTACAAAACCTATTGTGCTATTTTAAATACGTTCTATATTCACTTNAAATTCACTTAGTGTATCCTAGATAAGAAACATGCGTAATTTGCGATTCCTTGAGAAAAAATCTTAATGCTGCTGAAACTGACAGAGATAGGAATGACTTTATACCTAAAAAATTGTGCACTTGAGAAAAGCCGAGGCATTCTTGAATGACAAAAGTGGTATAGTACTTATCTTTTATTAAATGCAAAATATATCCCTCCCCCACACACCTTCTAACGTTGTTTACTATTCATGACAAATGTGGTACGTTGTATCTGGAATACATTATTTGGGGGATAACAACGTCACCATATACAGATATTGGAAACACGAGGNTATGAATGCAGAGTTTCTCAGTTGGTATCACATTAATGTTCCCTACAAAACCTATTGTGCTATTTTTAATACGTTCTAAATTCACTTAGTATATCCTAGATAAGATACATGCGCAATTTGCGATTCCTTGAGAAAAAATCTTAATGCTGCTGAAACTGACAGAGATAGGAATGACCTAATACGCATAAAATCGTGCACTTGAGAAAAGCCGAGGTGTTCTTGAATGACAAAAGTGGTATAGTACTTATCTTTTATTAAATGCAAAATATATCCCTCCCCCACACACCTTCTAACGTTGTTTACTATTCATGACAATTGTGGTACGTTGTATCTGGAATACATTATTTGGGGGATAACAACGTCACCATATACAGATATTGGAAACACGAGGGTAGGAAGGATCTAACCAAGTTACGTCTATGATTCTCCATCACATCAACAACATTTCGCCCAATGATCGTAAGGCAGAACTTGTTTTGATCAGCGACGGTTGTCCTGGCCAATATTAGAACAAAACAACAGCTTACATCTTGTATTGTTTGGTTCACGTTTTGCAAATATTTGAAAGAGTGATTTACTTGTTCCCAGTTCGCGGCCACCCCTTCCATCCTAATGATCACTTCTTTTCGTTGATCTCGGCACATAAAAGAATACTACAACAGCTGAAATGCCAAGAACGTGAGACTAGAAGATACTTACAGCTTGTGCTAAGCCTTCTCCCTTCAAGCTCGAAAAAGAAACTCATCATGACTTCAAAGATATTAAGAATAGCAGTGACAGCATGTTCATGAAAACTTCTAAGCCACTTTTCAAGCTACAAGCAGTTCGTGCCATGCAAGTCTCTCGTGATTATTCTTGTGTCAAATTGAGACACTCCTATCATGGACTCTGTAATTGTCATAAGATAACTGCGAAGAAGTTTCGTATTCCTACAGAAATGAACCTTCCTCCTGCTTATGATTAAGCTCCCTGACTCAAAGCGGCTAAGATACGAGACTTGAGATTTCTCTTCCAATATTTGAAAGACCCCAACAGTCGTGCATATTATGAGACCCTCTTGGGAAAACTGCAATCGCGTATTGGAGCTGACAATGTAATAGACATCAATACTGACAATGATGACAACAGCGATGGTTGTCAGGCTTAGATGCGTTCTCCGAACTAAAATAGATGACTAGTTATGTTTCATTTAATATTTATTCCTGATAGTTTTGTGTATTATAAAACATCCGGCGTTTTTTATTGATTTCTTATTGGTGTTTGTAATATTACAAAATACAGTTTAAAAAAATTATATTGGTATACAGTTTTGAGTAATTACACATCCCTATGTTCACGCTTACAAGATTATATTTTTCACTAGTTTTATATTACGTAGAATTCTGGCACAAACCCGATTAGCCAAACAAATTTCTTCCACCCCAGCGAAACTTCACATACTTAAACCAAAATCACGTTAGCGATATAATTCTTGATGTTAAAGGAAAATGTAATAAAATAATTAGAATTTACAAGCGAAGCATAACGAAGCTATGCAGGTTTTCGTGTTCTGTGAACAACTAGTAAAAACTGACTTGTTGGACATTTGTAATAAACCCTTCAATTATTATGATTGACTACCTCCAGAAAGGTTTTTTTTTTTTGCAAAATGTAATTATAAATTACTACTGTATTGAGAATGAAAATGTTCTTTAAATTCTAATTAAAAATTGACTTTCATTAATAATTAAAAAATCCTTTAAATAGTTGAATATGAGCAAATATTTTTATTGTTAGTAAATTGAAGCATCCTTCTTTTATACGAAACAAATAGTACTTTTTTGTCAATTGTGGTAGCCACTGTAATTATTACCAATGAACTCTGCGTGATGTACAGTACAGTCAGGTGCAGTGCTCCAGTGGACAATCTACTTTTCCCTTAAAGACTTAGGGAATAAATACCACTTCAGCCACCTGGCTCATTTTACTGCTTATGTACAGAATGTTTTATTGACAAAACACAATACTTATTAACAAGTCCTTATTTTTTTGATAAAAAATAATTACATTTATTGAATAAAATAAGCCAACAGTGAGATTCGAACCTGCAAACTTCAGCACGACAGCTACACATCTTGCTACTTGAGCTGCCGCACAGTTTGCCAACCTCGCCATGCCGTGTGGTATTAATTGTAACTGCGGTCACCGCCTTGTTTCTCAGAGTTTCAAATTGTTTACTATATTTTAAGACTGGTTATCCATAAATTTACAATTTCAACTATAATAACACTTTAATTTATTTTACAAAGCACTGATTTAGATTTATTTAATTTATCACAACTACAGTCTTGCAACCGAATTGCACATTTCGTTATAGCCAGTGTAAACATCCGAAAACCCGCAGCTGCACTGTTTGCACAGAGTGGTGCAGAACAACCCAAGCGATACTGCCCAACAATTCGTGCTTCTCACCTTTCTTGCAATAGAAGCCGCAGAAAGGAAAAACTGGAATTTTATCCGATACTCCAAGTACGCTGCCAGCCACACGTTTGACCAAATATGGCGGACGATAATAATCAGAAATTATAGTGCCATAGGGAAACCAAATACGTATATCACAATACCTTACTTCACGAGTTCACCAATCTCATATCTGCTACAGGTGGAGTGGCCAGTCGTAATTACGAGTTGAATAATTCCCCCTTCTCCATCCACACACACACGCCTTTTTTATATTTATAATAAAATTAGACCTATCACCTCTGTGCACCTGTTCGAGGCAGGTGTTAAATGTAATTCTGTGGGAGCTGTTGTATCACAACATTTTAGCACAACGTTTGTTTATGATTCCGGGGAAATATGCATTATCCTAAGAGCTGATGAAACATTCACTGTCATTAAGGAATGTCAGTTACCTCCTACCACATCCCGGGTTCTTTTCCACAGTAAACTACCCTTTTGTTCTCTTCTTTAGGTACATTATATGTCTGTNTATTGTTCTCTTCTTTAGGTACATTATATGTCTATGATTTCTTAGGTATCTGTCACTGTATTTAAACAACAAGCATTAATATCCATTTTTAATGTTTTACTCTCTATAAATTTTGGAAATATACCTTATTTTATATTTCCACATATCTGACATGAATATTAGAAACATAGGCCTAAAACATAAAAAAGAGAAAGAAGTAATACATACATAAAATAAATTGTGCTAAAATACCTATCTAGTTCATGAAAGCAATATATTTTAAAATTGGTCATCTCGTTTTCTAGCTTTTGCAAATGCACCAAAATATTTTAATTAAAATATAAAAATAATATTATAGATTATTTTTCTTTTTGTGCCGAATAATTTGCTATTTCTATGCTAAATTTCCGAAGGAAAAAAGGATTATAAGATTACTTTCCTGTCTGTGAATGTGTGTGTGTATTGGTGTGTACGTTGGTGTGTACAATGGTTTGTATGGGTGTGTACATTGGTGTGTGCATTGGTGTGTGTCCCTAAATCATTTGAACGCGTAAACAAAATGTCACTAAACTCGGTGCATTTGTCATACTTAGTAAGTATATCAGACTTTTATAGTCATCGATCACGCAAACTCATACTTTCAAAATGGCGGACCTTTTAAAATTTAAGGAGCTATGACATTCTTCGGGAAATATTCAAACAATATTCCCAAATTTCATGTGTTTATAGTGAAATATGTAGCCATTGAATTTTTAAGCGGATATTGTTGTTGATCAGACAATTTGGAAGAAAGCACTACAAGAATAAATATAGCATTTACTATTTACTTCCAGAAATCCTGTACCGATCCTCGTCACATTTGGCAAATAAATAATATTATGGTATACCATGTAACCATATGTAACATAAATCGATAAGGCACTTTTTTTCGAAAATGCAACCATACAGCTATCTTAATGTGTTAAATCGTCGAAACCATATAATCAACCTCAACTTAATATTGCATGGTTGCAGAATAGAATTATATAATGTGGCTACACGAAGGCTACAGTCAGCCATTCTGTATTATAAAGACACATTAAAAAGTGAATTTGTCAAATGTTCAGAGAAATACAGTATAAAGTACTTAGTTTGGCAAACAAGTGGTACCACAGCATGCCATATAAGTTTATATGTTTATAGTTGGTCAGAATCCTATTTTCAAAACCGCAGCAATATAAAAATTATTGCTACGAAACTGCTAAACTTATTTCAACTAAACTTTGTATGCTGGCAACATATATTACTACCAACAATTAAGAATTTAGAGAGCTTAATTTATATCCCATTTTGTAAGATAACCCTGCATTAAAAATAATTTTTTGCGTTATATATAGGAAAAAAACCAAGCCATTGCTATCATATTTAGCGAAGAAGTTGTACTATCATAGGCAATACTAATTTATTTATTTTAAGTAGCCCGGACATACATTATTAAAATGGCTACTACATAAATATATTAGCTAATTATGTTATATGAACAAAGCTATGTACACTATATTAAATTAATTTTATATGCTGACAGAATTTATTATAAGCTTCTCAATCAGAGCATCTTGTTTAGAAAATGTTGTACGGTAGCAATAAATGATAAAATGAGGTTATTATGTCATATAACAGGAACAAACCACCCGATTTCCACAAAAATCATTGCAAAAGTAGCGCTACAGTAGGCCATGTAAACATATATGTTTTAAATGTCCCAGGTTAAAAAATTATGGTCCTGTAAATATTTCACTATATTAAACCTTATAATTTATATATTTACTAGCTGACCCGGTGGACTTTGTACCGCCTAACAGTCAATGAATGTCGTGTTAACTTTTAGTTCAGCTTTATTTAGGATTTTATTACGGTAAAAAAAAATTAATACTCAAAATTTATTAAGTTCAATAGTTTATTAGGAAAATATATATAAAGAAAATAAAAAATCAATAAAAGTACAAAAATCAAGTATTTAAATGGCTTGTCAATTGTATTTTGCTGCATGTGTTGTACTCACGTTAACCTTTCTTCAGTGAAGCACCTTGTGATATACGACATTTTTCGTTTTGTTATCAGGCGCGAGAACAAATAAAGCCGATGGTTTGCCGACGCGTGAACATGCCACGTATAATTGACCATGAGAAAAACATGCATTTTCTAGATTCAGACCACAAACACTCAAGGATTGGCCTTGAGATTTGTTAATCATCATGGCGAATGCAAGACGAATCGGAAATTGAAGCTCAAAGGGCATAACGGTTGGGATCATCGGAATCTTCAGAATGAAAACTTCCTCATCTTTGAATTTTCCCATGAGTATCGTCTCGTGAATCACATTTGTCATCAGTTTTCTTATTATCACTAAAAGCGTTCCATTGCATAGTTTTGGTTGGTTTAGATTTCGAAGCATTATTACTACCGAGCCAACCTTCAGTTGTAAATTGTGCGGTGGTAAGCCAGGCTGTTTAAAAATTCAGTTGGATAGTTGGTGGCTCTGTCTTCGTTCATTACAAAGTCAATAGATTTAAATGAATGCAGATTACCAACGATTTAATTCTGAATTACTATATTTAAGTCATCCATATCTTTGTTCTTAGCCGCCAAAATTGCTCTCTCACACAACCATTTGTTATTTTTGTGATTAGCAATGATATTAGGGAACACTTTCTTGATGAGCTCGTCTTTCGATGAAATGAAATTGCAAAAATTCGGAGGAAATGAAATCAATTCGCTCGATTCGTCGACAGGAACACGGCCATTACCGATAGTCAGCAATTGCTTGGAGAAATCTCCAGCAGATGGATCGTTCAGCAATGCAACTCTCATGTTTGCTGCCAGCTGAAGTTTCTTCACATAGCGCCACAGATTTGATGATTTGAGGCAAGCGTTTATTTCATCGGCAGCAGTCGATCTTGGAATGACTGGCAGTGTTTGGCGGAAGTCGCCAGGCAGTAAAATCATTGCGCCTCCAAAACATCTCGAGTCATTGCGCAGATCTTTCAATGTTCGATCAAGTGCTTCTAATGCGCGTAGATCTTTCAATGTTCGATCAAGTGCTTCTAATGTGCGTTTGTGCGCCATTGTGCATTCGTCCCAGATGATAATTTTAGATGCTACTAAAACCTTGGCCATTGCGGAGCGTTTCACAATGTTACATGTCGGTTGTTCAGTAGTTTGAAGGTTTAACGGCAGTTTAAACGCCGAATGAGCCGTACGGCATCCTTCTTAAAATGTGGCCGTTATTACAAAGGAAGCAATTCCTACCGCAATGTCGGATCTTGCTCGAACAGTGGCCAAAATAAATGACATGAGGAATGTCTTCCCAGTTCCACCGAGGGCATCCAGGAAAAATAAGGCACCCTCATCAATTGCCTTGATTAATGTATCATACGCTTCCTTCTGTTGGGGGTTCAACAGGGGCACATTCGTTTAAACTGATTGGTCCAATTCATGTCGATCATATTCACGTTCTCGTTCTAAGTCCTGATTAAATGCATCATTCATTCCTCGATCTGAAGCTGGCATTCCTAACCTTACTAACAAACTGCCGCACATGAGGTAACACATGTCTTCGATCAAGAGCAAAGCCTGGTTATGCATCTCATCATTCACCTTTATATCGGGATTTCTTGAACTGACCGAATTCTATGTAAAATGTCTTCTGACATGTCATCTTTGTATTTGTTCCACAGGTCACGTGGATTCGATGGGAAGCATGTCGAAATGATGATAGCAAATAATGTGCGTATCTGACTTGGAGTTGCAGAAATAATTGCTTCAGCGATTGTCGTGTCCCAATGAGTATCGTTTTCAAGCAAATTGAGCTCTTGACATGCAGCACGAAATGTTGGGCACACTATACCATTAACAGTTCGTAGTGATTCAAATGATGTTGGCCCACGAACATTCACCAGCAACAACCGCAAATAGAAGCATTCATCATTCTTAGGATGAACTGTGTAAATACGACCAAGAGCATCAGTAGAACGCACTTCCGGATGACCAGGAACCGCATCGCCTTGCTTCCGACGTGGAAATTTCTTCGATGAAGTGTTCCAAGTGTAATAATGTGGCATCTCCGAGTCCAGCCGTTCTCGAGTTATAAATGGTGTAACTAACCCGACTTTGTTTTATAGATATAGATACAGATGTTTTTTCATGTTTGCATTCCTTTTTTATTTAAGAGGCAATACTTGAACTTCAGTAAATGTCATATCAAAAATGTAATCCATATAAAAGTATGAGAAAATTAATTAACGTTATAATTATTTTTTTCCGTGAACTTTTACGATGTTTAAATAGCCTATATGTTATTCCGGGTGCAGACAAATCCAAAAAATCTAAAATCATTGAAATCGGTCCAGCCGTTCTCGAGTTATAAATGGTGTAACTAACCCGACTTTGTTTTATATATAAATATACTTATTACGTCTAGTTGATGCTCCGAATCCTACCTCCGTAATACAGTTGATTGCACGCTAGATTATGGGATGAGGTTTTCTGGGGTTCTAGTACTAGGTAAGGTACGTATGTATTTGTAGAAATCTCACTATTGCTGCATTCGATTTCTAAAGGCATTGCTGCCAATGAGACGTTAAGGCCTTCTTACCATCTAAACTTTCAAGAAATTCGTTAAAAATCATTTGCGTACATGTAGAGGAAAGTAGGGTATTTAGTATTATCAGTTAATTCTTAATTTTAAGTAAACAAAAATAACATAATCCTACATTTGTTATGTCTTNAGGGTATTTAGTATTATCAGTTAATTCTTAATTTTAAGTAAACAAAAATAACATAATCCTACATTTGTTATGTCTTAATTTTTTTCCTTCAGGGATTCTATCATTCCACCTTGCTTATTTATTCGTTCTTCGACTCGCAAAACCTGTCACATAAAAAACGTTACAAAAAGATATTATTTTCACAGTATATTCATAATTGAATTACATTTTTATTAACTATTGGACAAGAGAAACTGGTATCAGAATGGATAAATGATAGTATCANAGGGTATTTAGTATTATCAGTTAATTCTTAATTTTAAGTAAACAAAAATAACATAATCCTACATTTGTTATGTCTTCATTTTTTTCCTTCAGGGATTCTATCATTCCACCTTGCTTATTTATTCGTTCTTCGACTCGCAAAACCTGTCACATAAAAAACGTTACAATAAGATATTATTTTCACAGTATTTTCATAATTGAATTACATTTTTATTAACTATTGGACAAGAGAAACTGGTATCAGAATGGATAAATGATATTATCAANTTCATAATTGAATTACATTTTTATTAACTATTGGACAAGAGAAACTGGTATCAGAATGGATAAATGATATTATCAATTGAATGGTAACATTAGTCAGGTAATATATAAAAGCAGTATGGTACATTATAATTATTAGGTTTGACTTCTATCTCATTTATAAACCGCCTTCAACAAAGGGCATACGTTTTAAACCTATGAATTTTCTTATTAAAAAGCCTCGAATGAAATAAGGAAGGTAAATTATGTATAGGTGTCTACTAGCTGAAATCATTAAATTGAGCAATTGAACACTCAAAATTGCCATCTTATAAAGCAGCAAAAGACGACAATACAGTAAATGTATGCAAGTTTATAGCCAAACGTGAGAATTATTTCTAAAGTTCGTTATATACATGTATTTAGTTTACTGTAGCTTGTAAGTACATATAAAAGCAATTGTTTATAGTGGCACGTATTTGAGAATGATCCTGAAAACGCTAATCTTACTTTCTCCCCTATTGGCAGCATTACGTTTGTTGGTTATACACTCACTGTAGCTGTGAGCGTGTGCAGGTCTGTCAAGGCGTCACTGCTCTGTCTCTGCTGGCGTAGACCTTCTTGCACTGTGTCGCTGAAGCATTCCAGGGCTTGGATAACTTGTCTCATGGCGATGATGAGGACAGTCGCTGTATGATCCAGCTGTAATCAGAGCACAAGTATGTTTAAATACCAACTCATACTTACTATCCTAACTACATACATACTGGTGGCGCCGGTCTACCTGCACCACCATCAAAACTTTCCTAACATATAATCAGTTAGGTTTAGCGAGGTTCATTGAAATATTGTGTTTTTATCGGTAAATTTGTCTGTGTAATTCTATTAAAAATTATAATTTGGATTGTGTCTAAATTTAAAAAAATCAGCACACAAATATGTGTTGCTAACAATTACGAAAGTAAAACTTTGAAGCCATTTTGCGATAAATATTATAATCAATAAGTAAGTGTCATCTCCATAGACAACAGTAAAACCTACGGCTAAAAGTTTTTATCATAGGATCGAAAATGCNTCAATAAGTAAGTGTCATCTCCATAGACAACAGTAAAACCTACGGCTAAAAGTTTTTATCATAGGATCGAAAATGCAAAGGGCAATACTGAAGTGATGCATGTGAGGGCTATTTGATGTGGCAGACATAAAGTAGGAGAGAATTGTATTGTAAAATGCTCATTAACTTCCCCCGGTGTTATGCCTGGAGGCTAATCAGGAAACGGCCTACAAAGTAGGTAATGAACTAAATTAAGCTAACACCAACGCCGTACCTAGGAATCGAACCCAGAATCCCCCGCACCCCAAACCGGCGGCGCACCAACCGACTGCGCCACGGGAGGTCAGCCACAGCCGAGAAGGAGGCATAAGGTTACAATGTGGGAATTACTTACTGAGCTAGAGACTCTCCAAGGATCAGGAGTATCAGACCTAGTATAACTGTGTGGAAGATAATAGATTGTTGTAAAACAGAGTCCTTTACAGGGCAATTGTATTCCCTACAACTCCTTTGTATGCAACGATTTTCAAGACTGACGAATCTATCATGATAACGCAGGTGTTCAGTTGCAATTAAAAAAAAATACTAACTGAAATATAGTTATTACCAGAGTTTTGGCGTTGCAAAGTGTAACGCAGCAGATCCAACATGACAGTGCGTGAGTTATTCAGCAGAGTGTGCGTATGTACACTATACTGAGTGAGTACACTCCGCACTGCATATGTGAATGCAGCTAGTTTCAGTAGCAGCACATGTACCACACAGATAAGAATGCTTCGTTTCTGATTAAACCTGGATTACAAACTAGTTACGGTACTATTCGCTGCACACTTGTACGCATGGAATAATATATGAACAGAATCAACATGACCCCTTAACGGTCATGTTCAAATTTTAGGTTTAAGAAATATATGTTATTTCCGTGTATCAAGAGCGTCACTGCTGTATAACGACGAAGCTATTGATACGTCGCCTTTACTGATGTTTGTGCCGCAGTGTATCAGAATGTTAGGAGCCGCAGAACCAGCGGCAAAGTGCAATTCTCACATTATTAGAAGATATTTCTGATCACTAGTTTCTCAAGCCCCCTTCCTTGTTATCGTTTCATAGAAAGGCTTGGGATCCGCAGATTCATGATTGAGCTACAGGAGTTGTAGATATGTGGCGTGCTTACCGAGCCTTCGCCCTCTGTACTGAGTCCTGGTGTTACAGCGGACATCAGCAGCAGCAAGGCCAGCATGGATATGCTACTGGCGGCCATGGCAGATTATCTCATGTCAACAAGTACATTATCTCACAATAACTAGCTCAGTCACACACTTTCCAACAGTACACACATATTTATATGACATATGCTTAGCCAATTATTTTGTATGATGAACGTTATAGTGTAAAGTTACGACATTACTGAGGTTAATCAAATTGATTTCATATTGGTGTACACATTTCAGTTTTCTTCATGGATAATTTTTTTTAGTAATGGGTTTAAAATCGCAAACTGGAAATACCANCCTGCCTATACCAACCGTCCGAGCCAGCGGCCGGGCGGCGGGTGACTGACGACTGACCTGGCGACGCGCGATCGGCGAGGCGATCGGCGAGCTGAGGGGAGCGAGACGGGCGGGAGGCGAACGAACGCATTTCACGAGTCTTTTGTTTTACGAAGTTCATTTCGANACCATAAGGAATTAAGAGTTCTTCCTGACGTTAAGATACAGAGAACAACACGAGTACAGACTTAGTGTGTGCCGCAGAACCAGAACCACAGAAACTAGTTAATTGTAGACCTGATCTGCAATAACGCACTACAATTTACATATTCAAGTTAATATCTAGTTCCGATTTAGTTAATTGGAACCGATATCCTCATCTCTCATTGCATAAATTAATTAATAGTATAAACAAGAAATATTATTATAGATTTTTTAAATTGTCATACAAGCCTATTGCATTTCATATACATATTTCTAAATAACTTTGGAGCAAATGTTTTTTTAGTGACTACATTTACTGATATTCCGAAGGTTCTATATTATATATATACTGTATGTGTATATATACATAGATATAGAGATATAGACACTCACTGTTATATATACTGACTGATTGTTACGATTGTAATACATGACGTTTAAGTGAACTCTAAAAAATGTAATTACTATTCCTCTGTGTATGCGCGCAGAGCTCCGGCGCTTGTTGCCACCAAGTGTGCAACTAAGCCCTGCTATAGTTGTAGCTGGAACTAAGTACAATGATCGCGTTTTAATATAGCACCAAACAGCAAACAAGGCCTTAATTGAGGAACCAGCGATCGCCTACAGTGGTTTTGGACACCCCTTGACATCAGAAATAAAATTAGCCGGACCAGGATTCTAACCGTTGATATCTGGAATGCGAGTTCATATAGCGTCGTGCCCAGACAGAAGGTGGCCACTTCCAATACGCCAGTGAGCATGTGGAGAATATATTATGGATGCAGTTTTACAGTCGCAGCAAATTCTTGTTTTCTGAATGACACGAATGCTATTGCTGCAAATCAAATATCCGGTGGTAGCAAATTACTGTACATTCAATAAACCATGTGCCATGATACAATGCTCAAATGGAAAATTCTACAAGAACTGCTATCCGGACCTGCATGCAAGCAGGTATGGATGCAGTATTTTGTTGAGTAACCTGTGTTACGATACAAGTAGAATATTCGCTACATTGTAGAATGTTTGGCCAACCAGCGAGTGGGTGGTGATAGGGCACACTTAGTGAAGACATCTGTCGTATAGTTTATTTCATTTTGAGAACATTATAAGGTCATTAAATAAGAGTGAAGTTAATTGAAAATAAACATAAAAATTTGGTTTATTTAGAACAATATTTTTTCATTACTTAGAATATCCACATTTAACACAAACTGTTCCAACTATCTCCAAAAAATCCACTCCATGCAGTAATGGATATAATATAATCTTAGAGTAAAATACATCNCTATCTCAAAAAAACCACTCCATGCACTAATGGATTTAATATAATCTGAGAGTAAAATACATCCTAGTATAAGATTTGTAAAAATTTAATAAAAAATGGGATACTAGGATGGATTCCACTTACAACTTATGTGATATCCGTTTATATATGGAGTGCCATTTTTTGTGATAAATGGAACAGGTTGTGTTAAACACTGATATATACCAGAATTGACAATGTTTTAGTGTTTTATGAGTAAACTACACTTTCATCATTTTTTCTATTGACTTCACAATTTTCAATGGCCTCGAAAGGAAATAATTTATATTTAAATTGTCTTCACTAAGAGTGCCCTATCACCGCCCACTCTATGGTTGGCTAAACTTCCTATCATGTAGAGAACATTCCACGGAAAATTGCACACTTCTAATTAACCCAACCTTTATGTAAATGGCCACAGTCGGCTAATTCTTCTATAAAACAATCCATACGAGCGGCTATGCAGCTTCCATAAAGTTTTCCAAGGAAACTTCCATCGTGAAACACATCTTGAATAAACCGAATTGTTTTAATCGTAATTAATTATATTTTATCTTCAAAATAAGTAGTTTTCAAAATTACATTCGTTTAAAGAATCATAAAAAATTAAAATTTAAGTTAATTTCCAAATATTAAAGAACAGATGTGTGAGTGTTTATATATTTTGTTACTTTTACATAACTTTATATATATATATATATATATATATATATATACATGAAATATTCTTTGGGAATATTTTAGAAGAAGATGACAGATAAATGAAAAATATTTTATTGGCCCACAAATATATTATGAATTGCTTAACCAATATAACAGGTAGTACTAGTTTCATATTAATTTTCCGATCTACTAACATTTCCCACAACAAATAAAACAGTAGGGTATTTAATTAACTTATAAATTATAGAGTTTCCATTTCCAAATGAGAGGGATATTCATTCCCCACAGTGGCATTACTGCAGCGTTGTTGAACGTTTCACAAATATCACTCAAAACAATATTATTTAGAAATACTGGTGCTGAAAATTAAATATCAAGTCAATTCTCTTAATTACATTAAAACTAGTCACATTAATTTTTTAAACGCATATTAGGATTTATAAAATAAAATAATGCAGGTATATAGAGAAAAGAATACAGGGAGTCTAAAATTGCTTTCANATTGCGTTCTTAAAGGTTTATTTAATAATAACTGATTATATACTAATCTGTCAAATTGACAGAACGTTCAGTTGCAGAGGATTAGGCCGATAAAGAAAACATCATTATTGAAACTGTTCAAGTTAAGAATTGTTTGTGGAATAAGTAATTACTACACTATAAATAACATATATTTTTTTGGTAATACCCTAAACGTTAACAGATTTAACAACTTGCCATTTTCAGAAAATTTTTATTTCTGAAATATTATTTTAATGTATTTTAATATAACAAACTATTTAATAATGTGAATTTCGATATGCCTGATTAATTATTTGTTATGTTTCACTTAACTAGAAGATATGATGCTCATCAGTAAGTACCTGAGAGAAAAGATATAGTTCTGATGCAGGTTGTTATTATGAAATGTATTTATGTCATCGTGATAATAGACTTTCGTCTTATACAACATTCTGTGTGCTCTGACGTCAGTCTCCCTCCGAGCTCTGGTCCCACTACGACGATACACATTTTCTTCCTGGGAACACTGTCGCTAAATGTATCAGACGGTTGTTACATCACGTGCCCTTCTTACACAATAGAGAGCAAGGGCCAACCAGCAGTACGGAAACCTACCATCAAACCTCTCGTTAACTCATCCGTTAGAAGGAATTCCTTACGACGGCATCTTAAATCATTACAACGCCTTGTTCGTTCTCCAGACTCAGTAACAGACGAAACACTCACTACGCGCTGCTNGTAACAGACAAAACACTCACTACGCGCTGCCGTGACGACGTCTGGAGTGACGGAGTCACGTGCTGGTTTTCTGCCTATATCACGTACGTGATCCTTGTAATTGGCCAGACATGATGATCAAGTGTATAAGAGGCATATATATAACAGCTATGCATGTTTCATATTACTGCGTTCACGCCTGCATGGTGCGATATTTTCCCTGCCAGACAACGTAGCATTTATAATATCGTATTTATATATTATAACTATTATAATAACCGATTAACAGAATTTTAAAATAATGCTTCCAATAGTTTGGCAAAAGCTGAAACATTTCCTACTGTGCCTCTGATATAACCACATAAGTACGTCAAGCGCGATCTGAAATCTGGCTAACGTCACAGGTCATCATGATTACTGTATTATGGAAGCGCAGTAATGGCGCGATGCGTGACATTATGACCTCCAGTCAGATGATGTTAGTTTGCTGAAATGAAATATTCAGAGTGGTCATACACGGATATCCTACATTACTGAAGTGTTTTCACGCCAATATTTAGCCGCCATATCGTAGTTAGCTATGCAACTTGAGCTGCTGTTTGCTACTTTCGTAAATTAAATCAACAGATAAAATAAATAAGAAATTAAAGAAAAATAAATGTAATAAGTCCGTGAGTGATATTATGATATTCGGGATATTTACAAACTTCACTGCAGCATATAGTATAAGGACCACCTATAATATTCATGCGATCCACATTATTTATGAGATCACAGTATTTGTGCAATACACAATATTCGAACAGTCAATTTTGTTTGGACAGTCTCTGGTATTCAGCATTTTGCTTTGTCTGGAAAGTCTAGGTTCTTCATACGCTTTGTAAAATTACCACAATGCACAAGCATATGAAAACGTCCCTTTGCTTCGATACTTGTGACAACTCACACTACGCAAATGCAACTTTTTTTGCAAATCGTTTAGCGTCAGTCCACTTAGCAGAGACTCACAACTTGTTTCGCAATAAGACGTTTATGATTTGTGTGGTGGAATACAAAAACACACTGAGTGAAGGGAAAATACGAAGCGAAATACGTGTAAGGAATGGTGTAAATTGTACTTGAATTCTACGCATGCATACACACTTTGAATGCATAAATACATTTATAGAGCTGCAATCATATGTAATATTAATTGTGTAGATATAAATGTACGGCTAATTACTGAAAATNAAAATGGTTTTAACGCAAGATCTCAGAAACTGCTAGTTAAAAAAGGAAGCGAATTTTGACAATGTTTCTAAAATATGATAAGCAAACTCTGAAACTATAACTGCAAATACCATCCGCCATTGGTAACAATATACGAAGCTCTTACAATAATAACATTTCTTTAAATATATTTCTCGGTGTATTTAATGAATTTTCAATACATATTATTCATCACTATAATTTGTTGTATCTTGGACTTTCTTTGTTTCCAAGAAAAAATCCTCGACGCCTTTCCTCACAGGCAATTTGTATGAAATGTGATTGTGAGATTAACGTTTATTTTTCGACTGCACTGAGCATTAAGAATTGAGCGTGATGTACATGTGTATCGCAGCATAGGAAGAAAGATTTATTGATTTCGTATTGCCATTTTATCAATAAGTATTATGACACTGATGTTAATCTAGGTTTAGAAGTAGATTTTTGTGGCGTTATAGGGTATTTATTTCTGTTGTAGGCTAGGGCCTCGATATTTTGTTTGATCATCATTAGGTTATATGTAACAACAAAGGCGTTAACTTAAAATAATATACATTTTTTATGACATTGTCTACCAAGTGATTCTTAACTAAAACATCATTGCGTCACCCAGAGCAACGATTGTCAAACTTATGAATTATTTTACGTCTTTCAGCTTGATTTGGGTAACGTTTTATATTATCTGTTAACGATATTAACCAAAATAAAACGTAGAATATTCCATTAAATCTTACTGTGTACAGTGGTGGGCCTGACGTTGAGCAATGTTCCGGCATAGTTTGACGTTAGTTCACGTTGTGTAATATTATATTTTAATTTCCTTGAGAAAGTAAACTTAACTGCACTTAGACTTACACTCTTAACTTACACTCTCAATTAAGTTTCAAATTATAGTTTACTTTTCAGATTAGAGGAAAGCAGGTCTTTAGACACGTTAATTTTAAAACGAAGTTGCTAGATGTAAAAATTGTTGATTTCATTTACTTTGCTCTAATTATTTACTAGTATTTAAGTGATAAGAATATAAAATGTTAAATAAATAGTTTACATAAATATATAGCAATTAATTTTTTTTTTATTAGTTAAGTTTTATTTACCTTAAGTGATGTACTTGCAAATGTTTTGGTCAAAAGTGGTTTCTGTGGACGGATGACTGTAAATTTGTCGCAAACCCAATTCACTCGCGTTTACTAAAGAACGGATCCATTACATGACTTCCTTAAAAACAGGTTTGAGGTTTATGTGTTTAATATATTCAGTCTTTAAATGAAACTTTCTTGGGTAGATACTATGATATAATGCATATTATCGAAGTGATTATAAATCACATCATTTAGACCAGCATTAAACTCCTAGTGCTTATGAACTTACTCTGAGGACTAAAATCGTTGAAGTTTTGCTGAACTCATAACAGTAATATTTCTTTGTAATCTGTATAATGAAGGCACATGAGACACACTCACGTTCAAACTTGCATAAACACAAACGAAGATAGGACAAGTATCGTCAAATCAGTTCATCGACACCCAAAGGGAATGCCCACTCCTTTAGTTTCGGTTTGAAACTAAATCCAATCACGTAGAAGAAATTGCGGTATAGTTCTTAGAACCACGCAGTAAATAGGAAGTAAATAAATTTAATTTAAGCCTTTGTATTACGACCGATGGTCAGTATTATTGACAACTGAGACAATTCAGTACCGACAGTCTAGATGCGTTCTTTCTCGCCTTGTCCGGGTTGATAGAAAATTCAGACATTAAACAGGAGACGCTGGTTCGATTACTTTCTAGTAAACTAATTTGCAAAACAAGGAACAAACTGTTTAAAGTAAGCAAGTTCGTATCTCAATTAGCAAGTCGTTATTTCTGGAACTCGCATGAAGGCATCCCGCCATGTAAGCAACACTCTTACGATTGGTAGTTCGCTATATGTATTGTTATTTAGTTAATTTTTTATTTTTATTTTAAGTTTATGCAAGCACAACTTTACTTCTTAATATCCTTCCGAAGCAATACAATTTCATTGGAGACACACAAATTGTACGATATATACATTAGCAGCTGGCTAGAATACACTTATTTCTCTCTCTCTCTCTCTGCATATATATATGTATAAATATATATATGTATACACTTTCAAGCCACAATCGTTTCAGTACTGCCTGCTTCTACATTACAAGGCCTTCACGCGGATTTTTTTTATAGCTTGGACCAAGATTTTTTCCCTTTCACAACCGGAACAACCACACAAGACGTGTCTAAAATATCTGTGATTTAGTAATATTACTAAAACTAAATAATAAGTGCTAGAAGTTTGTCCCCCCTCTTCCCCCCTCCCTGTCTAGCTAAATTCACCAATCTAACCACCTATTAGCTCGCGATATCTACAAGCCTCGAATAATTAATNTCCCTGTCTAGCTAAATTCACCAATCTAACCACCTATTAGCTCGCGATATCTACAAGCCTCGAATAATTAATGAGACTAAAGAAAACATATTATCATATTAGGATTTTTACAAGTATCTTACTTACCTCGCGAGGAATACGATTCTAAAACAACAGCCACACACTAGCAATAGACTCAAAATTCTACTGCAAGATGTCAGCGTGCTGTAGTGCTAGTTCTTATATAAGTAAGCGGGCAAGCGAGAACGAGACAGCAGTCTTGTGTGCGATTTTTCCTACATGATCACTGGCCACCCATACTACATCTTTCAGTGTCGTAAATCGCGAATTTTCAGTATATATTGCAGCTTATATTACATTTTCACAATTAAGATGAGGCAAATCTATATATATCACTCGTTTGTACTTAACTAACGGAATTGCACAAATGTGCAATAATCGTGTTTNAGATGAGGCAAATCTATATATATCACTCGTTTGTACTTAACTAACGGAATTGCACAAATGTGCAATAATCGTGTTTAGAAAATGAACTGCAAAAAACAGCTGCTGACAAAGTTAACAGACAATATTTCAGACAAAAACTTAACAGACGTGCAAAATAATGAATTATTATACTCTATGGTGTATAGTTTATGATATTCATGAGTTTTTCTTCAATAATTGTAGTTGAGTTTCATTGGTCCTAACGTGTGAANGTGGTGTATAGTTTATGATATTCATGAGTTTTTCTTCAATAATTGTAGTTGAGTTTCATTGGTCCTAACGTGTGAACATAATCTAATGTAAACTCAGCATTTATATAAGCATGAACACAATAGCAAAATTTTATGAAATGCATAGGTACAGATATCGTCCCTTCTATGCGGTTAATACGAATAATCAATAAATAAGTTCTTCTGTCCTTGAGTAATCAGGTTCATAAAAAAGGATGTAATTCATAGTATTGTTCCAAATGACATATTTTACAATAAACAATATAGTTAATAATTATACAAATGGTATTTTTTTTACATTTGTTACAGCGTTGGGAGGTGTTTAAATATGTGAAATGAGGTAAACGTCTATGTACAACTTATGACCTATATGATTATTATGGTAGTTTACAAAACCCCTGAAAATATGACAAAACAACTTTCAAAAGAAAATATCAGAAATTACAAATGTTAAAAAGATTTGAACACGAAGTGTGTGTTACTGGTGTAAAAAAAGCAGTCTTCTGAAACTGCAAGTACAAATAACTTTCCCCTTCAGTAACAAAATACGGAGGAGTTTCAATTATCACATCGTATTTATTGTTGTACCCCTGAGCATTTAGCGAACTCTCAAGACCAAATAAATATAACCATGCCGAAAATTACAATTTGAGTTACTTTGTAAAAACTTTACGATCTACAGTTCCAAGAAAACAGCACTTACTTATAGGGTGGTGGATTTTATTTGCACTTAGTCTTTCATAAGATGTATATCTTATTTTAGTGATTTACTGTATTCATTACTTTTGTTTTATTTGTGGTGTTTTCTTATATTTTCAAATGAAAGAGTTTTATTTATCAATTTTTAGGGTTCATAACTGGAAATACGAATCTTCACATCGCATATTAACACGTTCGAGGTACTACTGCTGGTGTGTATTGCAAAAATGGCTGAAATGTGTTATACGGGCTATTTTTAATACAGAGAATATGTGTTTGTATGCCTGTCTCTTTTCTCCCGGCACGATGCAATATTACTTAATTGATTTTTATGACATCTCATAGTTGTGTGGATCTTAATTTCTCACCAGACGAGATATGTCAGAAACCAACAACATTCAAAAAACTGACTCCCACGCCAAACATGCTATCGGTGTTCAGGGTAGCCAGTTGGAGAATACGAGACGACTACAAAGATCCTGTGTAAGTGGGAGACAGGTTCGAGTTGTTTATTAATCTAGCGATGCTCCTGGTATTCTCTTAAGACTACAAGCACAGCATCACCAAATAGAAGCAAGTACTGATGATGTTGTTGGCCAACACGCTCACGGATGTCATCGTCGATACAGGAGACAGTTTGCAATCCGTGTAACTAAAGTACCAGCTTATCGGAAGTCTGCTGCCTCACGTTCAGATTAGCGGCGTTTAACATATCAATAAGCTGAAGAAAGCAGAATATGGCACAAACGTCGATATGGCTTTGAGGTGGTGGATTCTCGAGACTTACCTCGTATAGCCCGTAAGCCAGCGCATCAACTGCATTGTAACGTCCAGCTTCGCTACCGAGAAACTGTGTTACGTCATCGTCGGGCTACGAACTGGGAGACAACACAATGTAAGATCGAGCCATTCGTATTTCGAAACTTGTAAAATGCGAATAAATAATAGAAATAATTTTTCAATAATAAAATCTTCGTTGACATGAACAGGATCAAAAAATTGGAAAATGAACAGTAACCTACTGGTATATTGTAAGTCTGGTCGATTTCAACATTTGTTCAATGGACGAAAGCCGTCCCTTAAATTGAGTCCCGTCAGACCCACAAGTATAGTACCACTAAAAGCTTTGAACGTGAGTAAACTGAACGAANTGCTGGTATATTGTAAGTCTGGTCGATTTCAACATTTGTTCAATGGACGAAAGCAGTCCCTTAAATTGAGTCCCGTCAGACCCACAAGTATAGTACCACTAAAAGCTTTGAACGTGAGTAAACTGAACGAACGTATTAGTTAGAGCATAACTGTATGCCAAATCTAATTCACAACGCATGGGAATATTCCCACAAATCGAAATGATTTTTGACTGATAATTTATTACCGGCTTTTTTCGTACAGCTGCTGAGACAAAGGATGGTATAAGTATTAGTAAGTAATTACACAAAAATCATTAATTCAAAGCAATACTCGATTTCGTATAAATAAATACAGCCTTGCTTAACCTTCTCGCGAGCAACTGATTGACGGACATCACCGCTGAGCCACTGCTCACGGTTTGGTATAAATAAAACAAAGCCAGTGCTCACCGCATCGAACAACTGCTTATAGTTTTGTGAGGCTCCTCATTTGGTGCTTCAGCTTACTTAAGTGTTGCTGATAAGTGCAATGGCCGAGTTCGTGGTGATGGTTCCGGAACGGAAATTCAAACATTTATACAAGACTAAGAGGCACCGACGAACGCAACCGTTAAGGATTGTACACGTTTAAAAAGGAAAATGTACAATTTATTGCTTAACACTTTCTTCCTGAATCAACAGACACACGAGGTGGAGCTCTCAGCAATGACAACGTTCCTAAGGTATGCAGGAGATCCCCGTTTACAAGTTGGCGTTGCAGAAGAGGTTGGTGTAACCCAGGCTACGGTGTCATACACGTTCTGGGAAGTTGTGAAAGCACTAAAGGAAAAGGCACAACATTGGATACACTTTCCTAAAACAACTGCTGCTCTTCATGATGCTCAGACTGAATTGTCGGACCGATATACGTTGTCATCAGATATCCGTGTTTGTATTCGCGGACTACATGGCAGCGCGGCAATTGAAGTACTGTAGACTACATCTGATGACACTCGCCGATAATATAACGAATGTAATTACATTGCTGGTTATTTGAAACAGAAGTATCGATTAAGATTAATGTGATCGGAATCAATTGCTAGAATATATGACACAGTGTTCCGTCATACACTTTGTAGTATGATTATGCCGACTCGAGGGCATGAGGCAGTGGGACTGCAGCCGACCACCAGAATTTTGGAAGTCCCTTTTCCACTCAAAATTTCCCATTTTTCACAAATAGCACCGATCACACTATTTGCATAAAACGAACTCCGCAAAGGCTCATTTTGACCAATCGGAACGATTTGGGGTTGGGGGGGGATTTTTTTTCACCAGCAGGCCTCCACCCACTCACCAAACATCTATTTACTTTTAAAACTCGTGGAACATATGAAGTTAGCCTCACACTTCCACACAGCCGCTATAAACTACAACTCTAACCCACACATTTCCCCCAACAAATTATTTAAAAGAAATTAAAAATAGTTTTAAAAATCTAGGAAAATGTGACATTACTGAATCCGGCCACCATGCTGGAGCACAGTGGCCTTGATTTTTACCTCAGTGACCTTAAAAAAGAAAATCAAGAAGTATTCTTAAATATCAAGTAAAATTCTAAAACTCGAAGAACATGTAACGATAGCCCACCGTTCCCCCTCCACTCTACTCAAACACCCTACCTATCGCCCTCAATCTCCCACCGACCACCACCCAATCATAAAAAAATTAACCTAAGTATGCAAAATAAAAAATTAATAAAAAATACCTTACAAAAATTATATTGATGACTCCGACCACCATGTTGGTTGTTGTAGAACTTGAAAAAAAACCCAATGACCTTAAATTCACTTTTTTTTAAATCGCAAAAAAAAATTAAAAACCTTTAAAAATTCGGGAAAATTGTTTAATACCTAATGCAAAAAAAAATTGGATATGTGTGACACAGAGATTTTGATTCCCACAGTTATAGCAGAGCACAATCTTTCTTGTTACTTTCATCAGCAGACGACCAACCTTCGCCAGTTTTTATTTGCTCTTTAGTCCACAAGACCCCAACCATACAAGCCAACAATACCACCTTAAAAAACGAACTGGCCGTATCTGTCAACAACACCCTCAAACCATAAAAACCACCCATACCACGCAGAATTTTCAACCTGCCAGTTGAACAACCATCAAGTTAAGACAACCATAACAACTGCTAAGGGGGGGCCATCCAAGCAGTTATAAAGATTGATCATTCCTAGCAGACCATTACTAGAGTCCATAGAGAAAAACCATATCAGCCGACCAGGCCAACCAAAAACACCAGCCAAACATACCAACCATCCATACCAACACACCACTGACTCCTGCAGGCTGAGTTCTGCAAACTGACTCATGAAGACTGACTTCTGCCAACTGATTCCTTCTCAGTCCTCCTCAATTATACTCCTAAATCCGACTCTATCTAACTCTTCAATCCTAAATCTTCCTCCTTAATTCTTATTCTCAATACTCCTTCTCAATACTCATGATCATCAATATAACTCCTTCTCAATCCTCTTCCCCTACGATCATCCTTCTCCTCGATACTCCTACTCTGTAGGCCTGCTCCACAATCCTCATACTTCACAATCTGCTGTAATTCTCACCAGTCCTCTGCAAAAATCTGCGATCCTCGCCCACAATCATCACCAAATATTTCCCACTGTCTTACCATTCCTCCTCTGTAATCCTCTCAATCCTCCGCAATCCACATCGGTTCTCACAATACTCGCCAATCAGCATAAAACACACCACAATCAGCACCACATGCACCAAAACTAGCACTACATGCACTAAAATGTCTCCACCTGCTCCATTATCAAAACCACATTCACTGCAATTGCTCCACCTGCTCTACAATCAGCACCAAACTCACCACAATCAACACCACAAGAACTGCATTTACTCCGCCTGTCCTGTAATCAGCAACATATGCTCTGCAATTGCTCCACCTTCTCCACAAACAACATTGTCTGTTCTAAAATTGCTAAACCTGCTCTGGAAACANCATGCTCTGCAATTGCTCCACCTTCTCCACAAACAACATTGTCTGTTCTAAAATTGCTAAACCTGCTCTGGAAACAGCACCACAAGCTCTGCCTGCTCCACAATCTGCACCGAATGCTCCGCAATCGCTCCGCAGTGGCTCTGCAAACGCTCTGCAATCAGCACTGCATGCTATCGTTTACACCAAATGCACAATTCTCAGCAATTCTCAACAACCCACAGCAATCATCCAATGCAATACTCAGTGAATCTAACCATTCCTCTTCTGCAATCTTCAGAAATCCCCCTTTGCAGTCCTCCTCTGCAATACTCACCAAACCTCCTTAGCGATACTCACGAGCCCTCAACAATCCCCAGTATTCCTCACCAATCATTCAGTGGAATACTCCACTTTCCTCAGCAATCCTCACTCATCCTTCCATCAATCCCAATCCCTCGAACTATCCTTCGATTAAACATTAGGTTTTAAATCTGTCCCTGCCATTATGCATAGAAATTACATTATTTTACTGACTGTCTTTAAATTTTTGCATGATGACTGACTCCTGTCGGCTATCTCCTGTTGACTGACAACTGCAAACAGACTCCTGCCGACTGAATTCTGCTAACTGTCTGCTACCAGCTGACTCCTTCCTACTAACTCCTTCCAACTGACTCCTACCTACTCACTCCTCCGACTGTTTCTGGCAGATTAACTCCTTCAGAAATATTTATTTTGATTCATGTCTGCCAGCTTTACATCCCTTGCACAGAACCAGATCTTCTACCATACATGTATAATTTAAAAATATAATAGCAATCCGAGGCCACCCACCTACACTGTTTGCACAAGTTATGATCATGATGATTGGAAAACACACATATATTGGAAAACACACATTTATTCAATATATAATAAAATGGGGCGAAGAGAAAACATATTTTGCAAATATTATACATGGGAACACTCTAAGAAAATTTATTTATCCCACTCACAATAGTAGAAACTGTGACATTTAAGTCGACATCTTAAATTATGTCATAAAACCTTGACATAATCATTGTCCACCATCTAGGATGTTATCTTCTTCTTATAACAAAAAAGTACAATTAATTTTAGACATTTTTAAATCACAGAAAAAATTTATAATACCTTAGGTGACTGAAGACAGTGGACTTCGACCTTCGTCTCCAGTTTCGTCTTAACAATGCAAATATATTATGATTTTTTTCTTTGAGTTAAAATTTTTTGGAAAACCGTTGTAACTTTTTTTTAGTATTATATGAAATTCAAGATGGTAGTCAAAGATCAAGGTCAATGTCCATGATGTAATTAAATTGTCAAATATGGTGTCACGGTTTCTGCTATTGCAAGTGGGGTAAATGAGTTTTCTCAGATTGTTCCCATGATTTATATTTGCAAAATGTATTTTCCCCTTTGCCCTAACTGTGTAAAATTAATTTATTTCAATAAATATGAGTTTTTCTTGCACATGCTTTTCAATCATCATGTCCAGTACCCACGCAAATGGTGTGTGAGGGTTGCCTCGGAGTGGTCTCATTATTTTATATTGAACATCTAAGTTAAAATATCTGGTTCTCTACAAGGGATGTGAACTGGTAGACATGAATAAAAATAAAAATATCTGCAGGAGTCAGTCTGCAGGAGTCAGTCTGCAGGTGTCAAATTGAAGGAATCAGTCGACAGGAGTCAGTCTTCTTGAAACAGTTTGAAGACAGTTGGCGAATGAATGTAATTTATATAAGTATAGGTTAGGGAAGACAACATACCTACGGATTGCTCNATAACTTTGGAGACAGCTGGCGAGTGAATGTAATTGCTATAAGTATAGGTTAGGGAAGACAACATACCTACGGATTGCTCGATGGATTAGTGAGAATTGGGAAGGATTTCTGAGAATTGCTGATGAGTGGTGGGGATTGATGAGGATTGCATAGGATAGCAGACGAGGATTGGTTAGTATTGGTGAGGATTCTTGAGGATTATTGAGGATTGGTAAAGATTGGGGAGGATTGGTGACAATTGCCGATCGATTGAGGAGTATAAAGTACTAATTGCATAGCGATTGTGGAGCGATTTTGGAGGATTTTCGGATCATGTGCTGCTGATTTCAGACTGGCCGGTGTGATTGTTGAGCGATTGCGGAGTACGAGGTTCTGATTACTCAGCAGGCAGAGCAGTTATGGTGTGGTGCAGATTTATGTGAGTGCGGTGCCGATTATGGAGCAGGTAGAGCAATTGTGGTATTTGGTACTGAGTGTTGTGAGTGTGGTGCTGATTGTGGATAATGTAGAGCAATTAAGGCGCATGTGGTGCTAATTGGTGAGGGGGAAGTTTAAGGTTAACCTTCCTCGAATTTTATATTTCTTTCATTTTTGTGAATTTATTGTATGTTTGATTGTGCTGAGGGTGTGGTTGGGAAGAGCTGAGGTGAGGATGTGTAGGAATGTGGTGAAGTGGGCGATGTCGTGCAAGTGAAAACCGACCCCCCCCCCCTCTTTTCAAGTCCTTCTGGTGAATCGAGAAGAGCCTATGGGGTATCTTTTTTAAAAATTGGCTTCAGTGCTTTTGAGTGAATAATGGGAAATTACGAGGAAAAAATGGGAATGCAAAACGGAAAAAAGATATTGTAGGGGGAAAATATTTGATTATAAGATAAAATTGAAAACTTTAAGGTAAAGGTGTAATTCCACCACAAAGACAGTCGACTGTGGCTCCGGTGCCCTATGTCCTACGAGAGCTTGACCGTATTAGTATGATGACGACGTCTAACTTTGAGCATCATTGATGCAATATTTTACGAGTATTATTTTACACTTCAATGCAAATGATAAGAAAAGGGACAGGACACATTTATTATCTATTAATAACACAAACATTATATATATCCTAAATTTATGTTAATCTACGAACAATTTGTTGCTTCTCCCAACATACATATAATCATTTCATCGCACATAGCTTTACAGAAATACCTGTGATTCTTTCTTGTCTACGTCACTATGTTTCTCCTCTTTTACTCCTTGTACTTGGGAGAAAGGAAGATATAGAGGTACATAGAGAAAGTCCGCGGTGACAGAAATGGATGTATAGCGTAGACCGAACTTTACAGGTTTCAAACTAACTTAATATTAAATGCATTACATCAACAAATTACTATAAATCTATATAAATAGGTCACATGTCTCCACTGCCCTTTATTCCATTCTAGTTTTTTTTGTTATCTTTAGCACTTCTATTTTTCTTCTTTATTTTAATTTCTTCTGTTTCATCACTGCTGTCTTCCTAGCACTAATCTTTGCAATTCGTTNTCTATTTTTCTTCTTTATTTTAATTTCTTCTGTTTCATCACTGCTGTCTTCCTAGCACTAATCTTTGCAATTCGTTTTTTTACCCGCTGTTTTGATTCAGCTGATTCCTGTTATCGCACCAAGTGACACCTAGGTTGCCTACCTGCTAGCATTGCGTTGGTAGTTTACACAGCAGATATTTCTTCACAAAGTTTGAGATGGATTGAGTAATATGGAATGCATTCACTTCAATTCATCGGCGTTTTCGTGAAACAGGNTCTATTTTTCTTCTTTATTTTAATTTCTTCTGTTTCATCACTGCTGTCTTCCTAGCACTAATCTTTGCAATTCGTTATTTTACCCGCTGTTTTGATTCAGCTGATTCCTGTTATCGCACCAAGTGACACCTAGGTTGCCTACCTGCTAGCATTGCGTTGGTAGTTTACACAGCAGATATNCTAGGTTTCCTACCTGTTAGCATTGTGTTGGTAGTTGACACAGCAGACAGTACTTCACAAAGTTTGAGATGGATTGAGTAATATGGAATGCATTCACTTCAATTCATCGGCGTTTTCGTGAAACAGGAACTGTACATGAATGTAACCACGATGTTTGTGAACCACGGTTAGACATCGAGCACGATGTAGATTTATGCTAACCCACATGTTGGAGCTCGAGTAATCGCTAATGTACTTAACACATCACAGTCTACAGTATGTCGCATTTTTTTGACGAGACATCACACGCATATCACTACCAGTCAGTGCAGACCCTTATTCCTCCTGACCAGCCTGCCTGTATATCGTATTTCGAGTGGTTCCAAAGCCATATTAGGTGCGCCCCATGTTTAAAGGAACTTTATTATTCTACTTCCAAAACGAGCATTTGTAGGCACACATCAACCCACATCCAGTACGGGAATCCCACTTCCAACGTCTGTTTTCTCAAAATGTTTGGGCTGGGATTATCAACTTTATGTTCACTGGGCCAAGTTGCCTACCCATGTGGCTATAAGAAGTTTCCTATCGGCACCTATTGGATGACGACCTGCCACAACTACTTGAATATGTACCACTGAATCTACGAAACGACATGTGGCACATGCAAGATGTTGCACCAGCACACTTTAGTCGCACAGCAAGGCAGTAGATGGATGCGCGGTACTCACAACAATGGATTGACCCAGGTGAGCCATTGGTTTGGCCGCCCAGATCACCAGAACGAAACCCAGTCGACTTTAGCTTGTGGAGTCACTTGAAGGCACATGTGTAAGCTACTGACGTGGACAACGTGGGGGATCTCTGGCAATGTATACAATATTCACAACATACCATTCAGGCTAAATCCAGTATGTTTGAACATGTGCACCAATCACATGAGCATCGCATTTGTGCATGTATGAAGATGAGTGGCTCACACTTTGAGCAAATGCTGTAACCTTGTTAATTTTCCGCATTCCAAAAATAGCACTTTTGCTCGAAATTGGTGTTAGTTTTTTTCGACAACTCCACATTACCAATATTTAGTAAGGGATAATTTACCTGAATTAGTANTCGAAATTGGTGTTAGTTTTTTTCGACAACTCCACATTACCAATATTTAGTAAGGGATAATTTACCTGAATTAGTACTCATACATTAACCAGGTTGTCAGTTGGTATGTCTGGCAACATAGCATGTATTAATGGTTGCCTCTTTCCCATGTTACTAAAAATCTTACGTCAAGCACAGCAAGGGATATCTGCTTTATCTGTCGGGATAAGCGGATAACAACAAGACGAATATTTCTTATTTGTGTTTGCATACTGATTACTAACATGNTCGAAATTGGTGTTAGTTTTTTTCGACAACTCCACATTACCAATATTTAGTAAGGGATAATTTACCTGAATTAGTAGAAATACATTAACCAGGTTGTCAGTTGGTATGTCTGGCAACATAGCATGTATTAATGGTTGCCTCTTTCCCATGTTACTAAAAATCTTACGTCAAGCACAGCAAGGGATATCTGCTTTATCTGTCGGGATAAGCGGATAATAACAAGACGAATATTTCTTATTTGTGTTTGCATACTGATTACTAACATGAAATGTCAAATTGATTAAAGGGAAGGGTTAAAAAATTCTAAGCATTTGAAGGATGCCTATCACTATTTAATGTATGAAGAGGTGTACTCTCCGTAACGCCGTTTTGTGGGGTGATCTCTCTTCTATAAATTGGCCTGTTCGCCAATTGTCGTTGCTTTATCGCAAGTGGTATCCAATTTATAGTTACATAATATATTTCAAGTCGCAATGCTCCAGATAATCTACCACCCTCAGAAATCACTTTAGCCTTGTGTCGTAAACTTGTTTCCTTATTAATTTTTTCTAAGGATTCAGCTCACGCAAGGTTAGTATATATTAAAGACTCAGTCTGTATAGAAGCGACCGAAACTAAAGAGTTATTTCTAACCAACTGTAAAGCTAAGGGGAGAGTTGGAAGAACAGTGTAAAGGTGGGACTTATGTGATGTTCATGGCTAAGCACCATAAGCTTTAGCATTAAAAAAACACTAGTAACGGGACCCACAAGTCGTAGCTTTACTGGGGTTGGGGATACAATACCACTATAGTGGCCATGGTAGCCTTCCATGCTTTGTGGTTATTCTGGACTAAGTATGGAAGCAGAACTTGGCATAGCCANAACAGTGTAAAGGTGGGACTTATGTGATGTTCATGGCTAAGCACCATAAGCTTTAGCATTAAAAAAACACTAGTAATGGGACCCACAAGTCGTAGCTTTACTGGGGTTGGGGATACATTACCAATATAGTGGCCATGGTAGCCTTCCATGCTTTGTGGTTATTCTGGACTAAGTATGGAAGCAGAACTTGGCATAGCCANATATAGTGGCCATGGTAGCCTTCCATGCTTTGTGGTTATTCTGGACTAAGTATGGAAGCAGAACTTGGCATAGCCACTGTGAAAACACCTCGACAGAAAACAATTACAAAGTGCATACGATTTAAGAAGTAGAAGAAAGGCTTCTAGATGAAACAATTATGGGAACTTGGTTTTAATAAGGGGGCAGAGGTGCCTTATTCCTGGTCGAAGAGTGGCCGTGGTGGTCGAGTAATTAGACTGCTCTCCTCCCATTAAGGGGAACCGAGTTCAATGCCCGGCCAGGTCACTTCCTGATTTTCGGAAGTGGGAATCGTGCCNTCTCCTCCCATTAAGGGGAACCGAGTTCAATGCCCGGCCAGGTCACTTCCTGATTTTCGGAAGTGGGAATCGTGCCAGATGATGCCAATGTTCGGCGGGATATCTGGAAGATCTCCCGTTATCTCGCCCTGCATTCCAGCACTGCTCCATTCTTACCTCATTTCACCCTCATCGGCTCTCAAGACCTCGTTGTTAAGAGCCGCCCAACTCAACTCAGCTCCTGGTAGAAGAGGTAATGTGCAACTGGGCACGCCCCCTCCCGTGTTCACAGTAGACACCTGCAACAGAAGAAATGAAAGTGAAGAGGTGAGGGGTCAAAGACTTCCTAGGCAGACAGCCTGCCACAGGCGCAGGTGTATAGCGCTGCACCAGTGAGCGCATGCGCAGTACCAGGCAGTGGCAACTGCAGTAGGCAATACATAGTGCACTCGCTCCCTCACAACCCGGAGTGTGACTGCTCTGTGTTCCAC
>NQII01005249.1:175059-187885 GCA_002778355.1 Clitarchus hookeri | reverse complement strand
TCAACACATCAAAAAACTATGTTAACCTTGGAAGTGGAGGACGACAGAACGAAGTCGGAGGGGGATGTATCTAAGAGGAAATGCTCCTCACTTTTTTGCCGCCAACCCTTCCTCTATTTTTTTTAGAGCCCACGAAGTCGCAGGTAAGATACTGTGTGGGAACCTCAGGAGGCAGTGTACCTTCCCAGGACATGACCTCAGTTACAGCGGACCTCGAGGTTCTCCTGGACTATATTATTGATTTACACCACTCTTATCAAATGCGGAAAAATAACCCTCATATACCTTCCCCCTACAGCGTTTCACCCACTAGTTGACACTTTTTTAGCTGCTTCCCCTGCTCAGCTGACATCTAAGGCGAGTTACAATTCACGTATATTTTTTCTCACTATAGTTTTTTTTTTNCTGCTTCCCCTGCTCAGCTGACATCTAAGGCGAGTTACAATTCACGTATATTTTTTCTCACTATAGTTTTTTTTTTTCAAACCAGCATCATTATAATCAGATTTAATAATACAGTAATTAATCTTACGCTGGAAAATATTATAAATTTTTGGCGATAAGAATGGGATAAGCCAACGAAAATGAGCATAAATTAATTTAGCAATAATGTTAGCGTTAGGAAACCACAATATGATACAATATTTCATTAGGTATTATCTAATGCATGAATTAAACGGAAAAAAATTGGGAAGGTTTCCAAGAGTAAATTTGTTGGCTTCCTGCCCTCGTCTTATATAAAACGAATTTACCTGGCCACGGTTTAACAAAGTTTAAGTACCAGGGCCATGGACTTATANAAGGGTAATTTTTCAAGTGCCGTATTTAAAAAGCTATGTGGCTTATGGCCAAAATTAGGATGGATGGCAGCACCTGCATTTTACTATGATAGAAAAATACTTTTCACAGCCCAATCCTACATACATCCAAAATAGAACTGGCGACATGATAATAAGGCCTTAAAGAGCTGAAATATTGGAGTGTAACACCACCGAAAATATTTCAGGAGGAAAACAATATGTAAAGCACCTCTGCAGTCGGCGCCTATGTTGACAGCCATTGTTCTAGAGATGTTCTTGTTGTTGAGAGATTTACGAGGTCTTGAGAGACGATGAGGGTGAAATGAGGTGAGAATGGAGCAGCGCCGGAATGCAAGGGCGGGGGAAACGGGAGATCACCGAGAAAATCCGCCGACCAGATGCAACGTCCGAAACGGTTCCCACTTGCGAAAGTCCGGGAGTGTCCCAGCCGGGGATTGAGCCCGGTTCGCATTGGTGGGAGGCGAGCAGTCTAATCGCTCAGCCACCGCGGCGCCAACTGTTCTATAGAGCAAGATTGATTTGCTGCGCTTGGAGAACATCGAGATAAGCTACTCTGAAGCTTGCGGGACTCGCTGTCGCCACGGATGACCTGCGCCCTCGGATGACGCAGCGGAATTCGCAGTGACGAGGGGCGTTGAGGNTAATAACGACACAATATCCGGAGGCATAAGAACAACACGTCCGCCGAACCAAAGACGCCGTCTGAGAGAAGACCAGTGCCGCAAGTCAGATAAGTAGAGTTCTACACCAAGTGTGAAGAATATTGCCCCCCACGACGCAAAATCGTCGCGTCNAAGTAGAGTTCTACACCAAGTGTGAAGAATATTGCCCCCCACGACGCAAAATCGTCGCGTCAAGCCATACGTAGCCCACATAGGAAGAGGAGAGGGGAGAGTTGTCTCGCGAGTTCATGTACCAGTTCACCTGTTAAGCAACAATAAAACTCGATTATGTGAACTCGCAAAGGAAGTGCATTGATTTGGTAAATTAGCACTAGGGACAATATGTCGACATATTCCTACGCCCTAACACGGAGGGCCAGCATCAATCGCTAGCGCCTCACGCCGAGAGCAGATTCAATACCTACTTATAAACCACAGCATTGGGCAGGTATCAATATAGTAAAGAATTGTGTAGAATAAAAATACCTAAAAAAAAAGACTGCACTGTAGCATATCTATCTATAACAGAGAAATACTAATAAGCGTTTTTACCATTTATTTCACAAGCAAAATTCAATGACGAAGTTTTTCACCTTGCAATCATTGAAATTGAAAAGCAAGTGCAGACATTGTCAGGAAAAAGTATAAAAAGCATGGGCCTAACAATACCAGATAACATTGTCGATTCAACCGTTAACAATGACTACATCAGGGAAACTTCATATAATAGATTATAATTGTACACCACCGCAACAATACCAACTGTTACGACGTTCAATTAAACAATACCTTGTAACATTGAGTAAAGATATACCTAGAGTGGACTTCCCCAGGTTAAAATTTCTGACCACTCCAGCAGGTAATAATATGTAGTTCTTGGTATGAACACCACGTAGCGCTAGTCCATTTTCGTGGCGGCTGCGTGGGGAAGTCGGCAGCGTTGCCACTGTGACATCTACCCTCATACTCCATCTCTGTCGCTCCCAGACTAAACTCCACAACAGTAGAACGTGTTCTGAATGTCTACTATACCCACGAAGCTGGGACAGACAAAATGGCGGGCCACGAGTAATTACCTTAAACCGTATATGTCCGTTTGCGAAAAAATTACGGGTTCTGTAAAACGTATGTATGCATAAAATGAAACTTAATGTACGCGTAAGTAACGAGAAACATTACAAATTTCTCACACGGTATATTAAAACAATAAACACAACTTTATAGAACACGCAAGTTAAGTTATGTAATGTTATCACACGAACGTTCAGTTGGCTGTGTGAGTAGTTCAGTGGATTGGTGCGCGAGTATACGCCCCAACTTTTAGGCTTTAGTGTTCAAATCTCTGTCCTGTAACGAAATTTTTTGTGATACAATATTGCTGTTTATAATTTATGTTATTGTTAGAAAACGTTTATTTCCAGAATAACTTTGTCGAAAAGCAATAATACGTGAGTAACAGAACAGTGCAATCAACTAGCTGTGGTTGTTTGATAATCAAATCGATTGGTTTCTAAAGTAGATAATTTGAACTGTGTAGCATGGGCAATGTTAAACGGCACACATAAAAGCCTCAAGTTTAATATTGTGATANTGAACTGTGTAGCATGGGCAATGTTAACCGGCACACACAAAAGCCTCAAGTTTAATATTGTGATACTTTTGCCTTATTTTGGCCTTCTAACTGTAAAAGCTTGTGTAATCACGGAGAGCACAATAATAATTAATATACTCATTAAATATACATATGTAAATACAGGGNGCAGACATTGTCAGGAAAAAGTATAAAAAGCATGGGCCTAACAATACCAGATAACATTGTCGATTCAACCGTTAACGATGACTACATCAGGGAAACTTCATATAATAGATTATAATTGTACACCACCGCAACAATACCAACTGTTACGATGTTCAATTAAACAATACCTTGTAACATTGAGTAAAGATATACCTAGAGTGGACTTCCCCAGGTTAAAATTTCTGACCACTCCAGCAGGTAATAATATGTAGTTCTTGGTATGAACACCACGTAGCGCTAGTCCATTTTCGTGGCGGCTGCGTGGGGAAGTCGGCAGCGTTGCCACTGTGACATCTACCCTCATACTCCATCTCTGTCGCTCCCAGACTAAACTCCACAACAGTAGAACGTGTTCTGAATGTCTACTATACCCACGAAGCTGGGACAGACAAAATGGCGGGCCACGAGTAATTACCTTAAACCGTATATGTCCGTTTGCGAAAAAATTACGGGTTCTGTAAAACGTATGTATGAATAAAATGAAACTTAATGTACGCGTAAGTAACGAGAAACATTACAAATTTCTCACACGGTATATTAAAACAATAAACACAACTTTATAGAACACGCAAGTTAAGTTATGTAATGTTATCACACGAACGTTCAGTTGGCTGTGTGAGTAGTTCAGTGGATTGGTGCGCGAGTATACGCCCCAACTTTTAGGCTTTAGTGTTCAAATCTCTGTCCTGCAACGAAATTTTTTGTGATACAATATTGCTGTTTATAATTTATGTTATTGTTAGAAAACGTTTATTTCCAGAATAACTTTTTCGAAAAGCAATAATACGTGAGTAACAGAACAGTGCAATCAACTAGCTGTGGTTGTTTGATAATCAAATCGATTGGTTTCTAAAGTAGATAATTTGAACTGTGTAGCATGGGCAATGTTAAACGGCACACATAAAAGCCTCAAGTTTAATATTGTGATACTTTTGCCTTATTAAAGGCCTTCTAACTGTAAAAGCTTATGTAATCACGGAGAGCACAATATTAATTAATACTCATTAAATATGCATATGTAAATACAGGGGCGTAGCCGGGTAAGGGGGTGGGTGATACCGGGATATATTTCCCCCNGACATACACCCCCACCCCTCTGAAATGTAAATAAAATATTCAAAACTAAAATTTGAAAACAAAATGACAACTGTTATTTTAATTTAATATAAGAAATGTGTTATCCCCCTTGAATATGAAGGATGTTTATAGCATTTTGTGGTTCCATATATGTATATTAGCCCATTGATTATAAATAATATGTTTACTATTAAGTTATAATATTACAACTTTCTTATTTTCTCCAAAACCATAAATATGGAATTCCCCCCACCCCCCTTTGCAGTAAATTCCTGCCTATGCCCCTGTTTAAATAATTTGCTAATGTTTAAATGAGTGGCCTAAATGTCCGGCTTACGTACATGTGAATACAATGCCATGTTCTCCATACATAAGCAGTAACGTTACTCATATCATTTTCCATACATTAATAGTACTAGTACTTAGAAACCTAAATAAATGCAGTCTTCAGGGAAAATAGTAAGGAACAATCTTCGTACTTTTGGATACACCACAAAGCGCCTACAAATAACATTTGGTTGCAGTTGTACCCCTGGCCCCCCTGCGAGTTGTTTTTCCTGCCTTTTACAATTTTCTGTTAGCACTTAAGGTAATGAGTGGATACGAACTCATGCGTTATTTCTTCTCTACTGCTATAAAAACTTTTATGCCTTCTGTTGTGCCCATGGGTATAACAAAGTAGCAGAAGTTGGGTATCGTGTAGTGCCGGCTTAAACGACTCACACCTCTCGCAGAATTTATGCACCGGAAACTTAAAAAAAAAAACCCCTTTTAGATATCGGGAGAAATACTGTTTTGAAAATATTATACACTACATACCGCTAGTATCTTACTAAAATATTAAAATAAACACTGTTAGTTGGTAGGGGAATGCTAGTAAAGAGGAGACAATGCACACAATGAAAGAATCGAAACTAAATTTGCTGTATGAATCAACACTCCTCGTTATTAAAATGAGATTACACTTTATAAAATAAATTTCGTTCGTATAGTATAATCGTGCAAACAAAATGAGTGGTTGTCAATGAAAAAAGTATTTATTCATTCAACAAAACATGGGGCACAGAGAACATAACTACTTGTAGGAAAATTAAATTATGATTTTGTAAATATGCCACGAAGTTAACACACAAGGATGCCCTACTGTCACAAATAATTCAAATGTTTACATATTGTTCGTAAATAGTTACCACTGTCCATTTGCCGGCTAGGAGAAGACAAACATTCCAGAATACATGCAATAATTTTGACACTGTGAAGATATTTACAAATAATTTATGTTCTTCTAGGTAACAACTGTACACTATGAACAGAGAAATTATTTGATTATACTGCGTTTAAACACACCTGCACATTTTAATTTAGCATAAACTGCGAAGTCTGAAGTAATGCTGGGTTTAAAATAGAAAATTTAAGCGTTAACTGATGCGTTAAGACGTGTGTGCAGAAGAAACGAAAGTATGTTACCTAATGTATTGGTTGCCAATGTAACTTAGGAGGTCGTGTGCGTTGTTGGGATTTACTTAAGCGTTAAAATAAATAATCATATTTTATACATTAAGTGAAATTTGTGAGGCGACGACCACTCAGGGTGGCGCCAAACTGTTATTTACAGTGATGCGAGTATAAACAATATTAAAACGTCGTGTGTGTGCACATGTTAAAGTTTATATATTTGTTCAGACAAATAATATTCTCTGATAGAAAATGTCGGCTTTGAAGTATGATCTGCTTAAATATAATTGTGATATACAAAGTTATGTTAGGGACAAAGATAAACATAACAGGCTTGCCGCCTGTTTCCATTGGCTAGTATTAGGAATTAAAACGTTATTAGAAACTGCAAATGCAGAAGACGTGTTTCCGTATGACTGATAAGCGCTTACTGCATAATTCTTAATGCATATATAATTTGACTGTAAACTTAGCTAAATTATTAGCGATTGGCACCGAGTTACTGCATTCAAACAATGTTTAGTGTGGAAATAGTTATATTTTGTAATGCAGTCTTAAGTAGAATATTGAGACTCTCTTTGTTACGTCTAGGTTCCATGCGTTCGTTAGTGTTATCATGCTGGCAATAACTTCAGTGTCAACTTTTATCGCACTATTATGAGTTCAAGGTTTCAGTGTAGAATATAAAATGGAGTGCTGTGTTACACTTGTGTAACTGTAGACACTGCCAACTTTTCAGACAATAAACACTAATGCACATCATAATTGTAAACATTGATCTTAGATACGAAAATGGCATTGTCGCTTTAAAACCAACTTTTGTTAGAGTTGAGCGTTATACGTGATCATCAATGTCCTTTTCCCGCAGTATGCGTACGGTTTTCTGCTTAATGAGATGCACAAGCGTTCGCATTCGTCTAGGTAGGTAAATGTTGTACATGTCTCGGGAAATGACATGCGAAAGTACACGGGGAAACAAATGTGTGTACGTTTCGCACCCTTACAACCCATAGGCTACTATTTTTAAAAACCAATTTATATGTAGTTCATAATTGTTATTCCTAATATTTATTTTTCTAAAGACTGGTATGGAGGCAATTAACAATGTATACTCTTTAACGATTTAGAAGAGCCAAGAACCAGTTTTCTTCGTGATTTGTTATAAACCTGGCGTGGCAAAGAATTTAAAGTTAATATGCAGGGTAGTGAGAACACTGCCAAATTTTTATAAAGGTATTAATGAGTGTAAAAGTTATATCAAAATTCTAAAATTAATTTTTATTCATTTTATTATTAGTGTTAAAATAAAACTACCTCAAGTTTTTACTAGTTTTACATTACAGATAACTGCGTTTACTGCGTCAAATACTTATTCATTCCTTTCTTGAAAATATGTCTATGATTGATTAATAGCAACACTTTCATTGCCATGCGCTTTTCAGCTGCAGCTCCTAGTGGGTTCATAATTTTAAATATATGCGCCTATGTTCCAACACAGATTCAGTATTTGTTTTCCGTCAAAATACTTGTCCAGAATCTTATAAACTGGCTAGTTGCTGTAACGGATGCAAATAAGTATGCCTGTCGGAATGTATCGAGTATCGAGCCGAATGGAGTACGCTTATATACATAAGTGCATTCCTAGGTTCGGACACAGCCTTAATGACACTTGAATCGACAAATCTAAGTACTGATTATTTGTACGTACAGTCACTTTTGTAGTAGACCACAACCCCAAACTGTAAACACTGAGTCATATTATAGACCTTCGTACGTCTAACACGTATTTCTCGACTAGTGAATAATAATTTCCTGTCAATTTCCTTTCACATAAGAACGGAATGAAAACGCTGCTATGACGTAGGACATCATTCAAGATTAATATCAAATTTGTAATTGTAAGTGCTAACAGTACTTTTATTTTACCATGAACACCTAACCTAAATTATAGTAAAATAACAAATTAGAATTGAAAACGACCTTAATATGTTTTGATAATTCATTTTCGCAGAGGTAAATAAAATCAAATAGTAGTTTATATAGCTGTAAATTTCAGCAAATATAGAATTCTACGACAGAAACGAAACACATACCATGGTCGCTACTAGTAAATCATGAGTTGGGTTTTAACAGCTGCAACGAAAACTAACTCACACGAGACAGGCTCGCCTTTAGCAGAACGTGAACGAACACGTGGGTGAGCCAAGGCCAGGGCGATGACCTACTTTTGCCGGCTGCCGAACTGGCAACACCGCACGGGTGGCGAGGTATATCGACTGCTGCATCGTCTGCTTCATGCTACCACTCAGTCGAGGACACTAGCGCTCCTCTGCATCAACCCAGGAACTAACAAAAAAAAACTGGTCAGACTTTTTCCTATCCCAAGGCCACTCTAGTGTATATCTTTACTCAATGCTTGTACAAAGAAAGTATGCAGTGTAACGCTATACATTTAATACTACTCTACACTTACAAAAGTTTATATAGATAATAGTTTATTTTATTGAAATATTCATTATAAACTCTAGGCGAACAAAATCCAGAACACGGTTAAAAATTAAGTAAAAAGAAAAAATTCATGTGCAATCATTCCCAATAGGAACAAAGAGACAGAAAAAAGACACTACCAATGTACCATCCAACTGCATGTCTGTTTCGTGCCGTATCGACACTGAAGGTTTACAAACATTGATTCACTTGATTCATGTTCAAATGGGTATATACACATCCGATGTTGATTTTCACTTGACACGGTCACTCTAAAAGCTTCGTCACGAGGACTGCCCACAAATAACTGCAATTCTAATGTTGCCTCCTTTTGGTATACTTATTTCTGGCCAAGCTCTATACCCACCTACAGTGCATTGGAGATGAAGAATACACGAAACTCTCCAAAGAATTTCGGTATTTGTAGGAAGTGTTTTGTCCTCGCTCGGCAACCTGAACCCTTCCAGTCATGTGATCTGTGACGTAACACGTTGGTGTTAGTCGATGGTACTGCTCGACAAGCACAAGTTAAAGTCTGTAAAGTATGTGAAACACAGACACTTTTCCCTCCATTGTACCTTTTTTTTTTCTCTCAAGGTTGTACAGACAGCTCGGACGAAACACGTAGAAGCGGTTCTCATTTAAACTGAAGACTTTCCCTACTACATGTTATAAAAATTATCGCATGGAGAGCCGAACCCCCACACGGCAATAGACGTACCAGAGGAATCAAAGAAATAGTGTACGGTAAGTAAGAATATGTTGTTCAAAATTAACTTTTCTTGTAGGGGGATAGAACAAATTGGTGAGTGAAAAAATTTGAACGGCTCTTAAAAGCGAGGTCTTGAGAGCCGATGAGGGTGATTAAGGTGAGTATGGAGCAGCGTCGGAATGAAAGAGGGGAAAACGGGAGATCCCCGAGAAAACCAACCGACCAGCGCCATCGTCCGACACGATTCCCACATGCGAAAATTCGGGAGTGACCCGACCGAGGATTTATGTAACAAACGTATTTTGTGAAACAGACTACCCTGTTTCAACTCTTTAACCTCGCAACATGCTTTCGGCCTGGCATTTCGACACTACGGCGCTGTGTCTTTAGGTTTTTACATGCGTTTTTTGAGCAGCATTCGGGTATAAAGTGTCTCATTCGTGGAATACACGAGTTCTCCACTCAAGCACCTGCAAACATTTCAGGGGCGCTGCAAATTTTCTAGACACATGGTTACATCTCGTGGCGTGTGCGATTGAGTATTCGCATGAACTCTGCCTCAGCATTTGCTGTAGAGATCAGCTTCTAATTGTTCCAAGCTACGTCACAGTGGAGCAAACGTCTGGATCTACTTGATTTTTTAAAATTACGTTTACGGTTTATGTATTCCTACGGACATGCAAATTCCACGCTATTATTTGGCGACATACTATACTTCAAACACTCACACATTTATAGCGTTTCTGCCATTGAACCGCAGTTTTATTTAGCAAGCCTCTTAAGACTTTGAGCCAATAAGAAAAAATTATCTATTAAACGTAGAATGAGGTATATACGATGAAATGGATACTTCCTGAACCACAAAGCAAAAACATACATACGAATGTGAATTTTAACATTTTGAGTGCGATACAGATTTACTGAAAATAAATAAAGTGTCAGGCGATGAAACAGTGTTTCAGTTCATCTTATGTTGGCGTACCCATTCTCTGATTCGCTGCGCGAGTCTCTGGGAACTGGCCTTGTGTCTGACTTGTTACTGCATGCTGCAGAAGGATCCCTATTGGCTGGACTGACGGGTGGCGAGTAGTTAACGGGGCGCCGATTGGCGAACGGCCATCCAACATTTTGTTGACCAACACAGGTGTGGGCAGAGTTCACCAGGGTCGAAGTAGCGTGTAGTCACATCCCAAGGACCCAGGAACCAACATCTTAATTTAACATGTAATGTGGCCAAAGTTATCACTGATGTACTTGTGTTGTTTATTTAAAGGATACTGGAGCCCATCTTACTCTAATACGATGGAACCAATAAAAACAAAAAAAAAAATTATCGTGGGCCTTAATAAATTACTAGCCATTTTTTTAAACCAACGATGCAAAAAAAAATGTGTGTTGTAAAAACTTTTTTATCGATAGTACTTTGCACCTTAAGGCTCCCGCCTACCTGGCGCCTGAACTTCGTACGGTGATAGAAATACTCGTTTTTCTGCAAAACTATTAAACATGCGTCCAATGCGCTGATCTACAAAAACATCACATAGGCCTACTTCAGACGAGCGCTGTTGAGTGCTTTCAAGACGTGACGCACATCAGAAACACAATTTCAGAGTACTCCAACGTAGCTAACCGGGTTAACTCCCCGGCCGCGTCACTCCGGATTTTCGCTAGTGGGAATCGGGCTGCACAATGCCGCTGGTCGGCGAGTTTTCTCGGGGATTTCCCGTTTCCACCGCCCTTGCATCCCGGCCATTCTCACCTCATTTCACCCTCGTCGGCTCTCAAGTCGTCGTTGTTAAGAGCTGTATATCAAAATATACACGTCACATACATACAAAAGAAATCAATAGCCCTGCATGAGTCTTGCGACTTTTCACTAATAAAATGATAGAATCACCGCTGAAAGTCCCGTATATATACACGGTGGGAACACTGCACGCCAGTTCAACGCCTGGCGCGTAGCGTTGACAGTTGGTGGGTAGCTGTCTAGAGAGCCGATGAGGGTTAAAATGAGGTGAGAATGGAGCAGTACCGGAATGCAAGGGCGGGGGAGACGGGAAATCCCCGAGAAAACCCACCGATCAGCGGCATCGTCCGGCACGATTGCCGCTTGAAAAAATCCGGGAGTGACCCGGCCGGGGATTGAATCCGATTCGCCTTGGTGGGAGGCGAGCAGCCTATCCGCTCAGCCACCGCGGCCCCTCTTTCGCGTAGCGGCGACGAAGGCACTTGTTGCGCGTGGCAGACTCGCCCCTATAGCTCTCGCGCTTCTCGGCCTCAAATGCGGGAAATAGCTCCAACTAGGTGACATTTAGTCGGCAGCACTCAAAGTGCTAACCTTCTGCCCGAAAATACGCTAATTTCGCAGGTCGCATAACGTATTCCCGACTAAGCCGAGTTCGTGAGCGGCGTGAAATAATCGACCGTGCTCGAGTATGGGATGCAAGTGGCATACGTGACCCGTTCAAGCCGGTAAGAGTTGAGCGAGTGGGGAACCGCGAATCGGCCGGCAGCCGCGCTCACGTAACGCCAACAACCCACCCGTGTCACACACAAGATGGCGGACGCCACAGCGAGCGCCTGGCTGCTCCCAAGGACGTCTGGACGAGTCGGGGAGCGCAGTGGTCTCGATTGCCCAGGCACGCTTGGAGAGGGGTGAGGGCGAGAAAATGGCGAGTGAAAACCGGCCGGAGGAGAGAAGATGCGGCACGGCAGAGCTGTAGGCCCGGATGCTGCGCCTCAGATCTGCCGCCGCATGCCAGTAAAAAACCTGTCGCTAAGGAACCTCCTAGTTATCATATGGGTCTCATTGTAGCAGTTGTATCTACAACAATTAAAAAAATATATATAAAATATTCTAATGTAATTTTTTTCAGGACAAAAATGAAAGTCATAATTTGGTTGTTGAAACANAAAAAATATATATAAAATATTCTAATGTAATTTTTTTCAGGACAAAAATGAAAGTCATAATTTGGTTGTTGAAACACAAAAGTGGTCGTTAAAATGTGTTAAGAGCCAGCAAAAATCGCTGTTGAGTAGCCCTTTCCGTTTACGATATTTATTTTTTGTAAATTTAGTACCTTATGGTATAACGACAATACAGTTTTTTTTGTAACTGATTGCTGTATTAAAACCTTAAAGTCACCGCTAAAAATTCAGAAAAAAAAACACGCGAAGCTTGGATATGCTCTTTTCCATCGCCGTCGCAATGCTTCCTTATGGCTGGATGTGACCTTGAGGAGTTTAAAATTCTTACCTTCCCCAGCACAGCTATCTATGGCACGCAAATACATGAAGAGCTCTGTAAATATGTCGTTAATTTTTACCGAGTGGAGGGGGTGTAGGATGTTGCCGGACTGCACGTAGCATCTCGGGAACGTTACAGCAAGTTTCAGTTTCACCAATTGTTCTTTCAGTACATTCTCTCGTGGGATAAAAAATACTTTAGTGGGGAAAAAAAATTCTGGTAAGTGAGAACCGACGTGTTATATTNTACATTCTCTCGTGGGATAAAAAATACTTTAGTGGGGAAAAAAAATTCTGGTAAGTGAGAACCGACGTGTTATATTAATGCGATACGCCAAAACAACGTCACTTATAGGGTCCCTTACTCTTATCAACATACCATAGACTATTAAAATATTCTCGTTGAGCATTTATTAGAATCATGTTTAGGAAGAACCCTTTCATCAAAGAATTACTGCGGCGAATGCATGAGAGAGAACATCGTTCACAAATAATTCACTTAATTATTACCGTCACAAACCCGCACCATTAGTTAGTTATATTTCTTTCAGTTTATATATATATA
>NQII01005249.1:119380-163057 GCA_002778355.1 Clitarchus hookeri | reverse complement strand
TGTGAAAAATTAAAACCCTATCTTGACTGCTTCACAAACATAGTGTATCTAACAACCGGATTCGATTTTTACCAGCTACATACGACTTTCTGTCAACAAAGTTTGTTACAACGCGCCTGAAGCTGCATTTTCATGTCTGAAGGAATATTTCTAAGTGGCGTGGATCTCTTAACTGCAGCAGATACGATCATTTTCTGGTTACACTGGCGAAGACAGCTTCGTATGGACTCGACATTGTTCGTTCATAAAACCCGAAGCTATAGGAAATACGGTGATGTTATATATTTACGGAGCCCACTTCCGTATCTTTATTGCGGATCGCGTTTCGTATAATTGTACATTCCTGCAAACATTTCCGTGAATAACTTATACGAAAATTTTTAACAGTGTGCCAATAACGGCGGCTGTCAAGGCTTATTTTTAGAAATGTAGTGTATCATTGTAAAACACAAAAATTCTATCATTATACACGCAAGTGCTACTCTACGAGAACAAGTGGGCTACTAAAGTCCGTAATTCTAAAATAAATCGTAAGCAATAGATTACAAATTTATTTTTTTTCGTCGTGGACACAACGTTTGCTTTTCCTTGTTCGTTTATTTCATTTCTGATTAAATCAATTAGATAGTAAAATATTGTTACGTGTGTTTTTTTGTGATTTGTTAAAAGATTTTAGTATACATCTGAAACAAAATAAAGTATCACTGAAATTTTATTTTGTCTGAATCTGGAATATAAGTACAAGACAGCAAAAGAGCATAAGCAATGCAGGAACCCAAAGCTTAAAGTAACGGTTTATGGTAATTAAGTTTTAACTTAACTGAGTTATTAAAATAATTTAACAAGTTGCTTTCATTCACTTAATTTTAACATAGTAAAGTTATGAAAATAGGGAAGGTACCTAAATATAACTTAATAAAGTTAAAAAAAAATTGTTAAACTACCCCGGTTTGCTAGAAATTTAATTACATCGCCTGATCGACCCAACGGCCTGTGGTAACTTTAAAATTTACATACGACGTGAAGAGACTCGAGCCTGAAAGGAGAAAACAATGAGGGATTTCTAAAATACTTAATTAACTGTAACCGGCCTATAAAGGACATTATTTCACACGTAACTCAAATCCACTACATTTGTTACCCATAGCGGGGCCCTTTCGTGGTTGAAACGGATATGAACACTGCATGACACGACCAACGGAAATGTTGAAAGCGAGTTGGGCAACACACGTAATCCATTACCGGGACACGTTAACAACTCGCGAGATGAGAAGGTGGCAGCAATTTTCTCCCAAATGAACGTGCTGTGTGCAACGTAAGCGGGGAAAATACGTGATAATTACGACGGGGATTGAAATCTAGCTGGAGGGCACACATAACAGCCAGCGCGCGCGGTAAGAGGCAAACAAAACTCGACAAGCTCGTCAGAACCACGCACAGAGAGTCAATTTCGCCCCCGGCTCGATTAGGTAGCAACACAAGTGACTAACCACAGCGGACGTGTGAATGACAAGCGGTTACATGTATACGGCTCGTTCGCGATAAATTCCCGGAGTAGAGCTACTAAACACCCTCGTCAACTCGCGCTTGGTTTTGGCGCCTCTGCAAACGAATACGCGGTGGCCCCGTTAAAGACTTAGAACCAGCGCTGTAGTCGCGGGTGTACGGCATAATCCCCGCACTTTAACGTCACTCACTACGGTAATCCTTCTCAGTTGTCTGAAAGATTTTTTAGCAATGGATATGAATGATTTGGTGAAACATTTTAACGTAAACAATTGCTGCTTTATGTCGTCACAGAAAACCAAGTTTGAGACATGAAATAAAAATAAAAAACCAACCGAAAGTAGCTATAGGCAAAATATATCAATAAAACGTATAATAAATCTCACAAGGAAGTGTTACATAAATAATAAAATAGAAAAAAAAATGGAATTACAGAACAAGTTATCAAACGAAAAAACAGAAGGAAAAAAAAAGGGGACAACCCAAATTAAAACAGCGCAGACGAGCACAGAAACGAAGACAACATTTTTTCGCGCAAGGCAGAATGACACAACGATGAAGAAACAGCCGCAACGCTAAACGACACAACGATGACGACACATAAGAACACAGTATATTCTGACTACAGCTACTCTCGGATCGTTTTTCATATTTATTTCATGTCTAAGACTTAATGTATGTTCAAAATATTTTTACCTAGTAATCCTATTTTGCGTNCGTTTTTCATATTTATTTCATGTCTAAGACTTAATGTATGTTCAAAATATTTTTACCTAGTAATCCTATTTTGCGTGTGGTTTCTGTTTTAGTTTCATTTATTAATTGTATCACATAGCTTTGGCTACGTAATAAAAAGAGGCACTTTGGAGTGTTTACTGTTGGGTACCTAGAACCAGCTTCAATAGAAGACTATTGTGTAATCAAAACATTGCTGTTTACGAAATAATGTTTTACTGTAGGTAAATTCGTCTAACAGTTTTTGTTTAAAGGCGTGTTTAAATGTAAGCACTACAATTCGAACTTCTTACTTTTCATCTTATAAAATATCTCCTGTATGCCTCTTTTATAACAAATTAGTATGTTGCATAGGAGGCGCCACCATTAATTCTAAGGAACGTGTGAACCCNATCTCCTGTATGCCTCTTTTATAACAAATTAGTATGTTGCATAGGAGGCGCCACCATTAATTCTAAGGAACGTGTGAACCCGGTGCCTGGGATTTGTGGTGCTCTGACTTAAAATGGTTTATACCCTGTGAACATTTTGGGACTACAGCGCCACCCGCTTAGAACGCACGTGTTTAAAAACGAACAGGAACAGACCCAGGAGACACTGAAAACATTTCGTTGACTTGGTGTGGCTTTATATTTACGAACAGATTGTTACTTATCTGACGTCCAAATTAACGTTATTCCAGCACTCCTTCTCCTAAATAAAAAGTAGGTTTTTTAAATTAGATTACCTATTTCTTTTGGTGATACGTTACACCTAAAGAACTTTACTTGTGTTTTTTTCTTGCAGTTTGGTCCACACTGTATTTGGCACATCTTGAGAAGCTCTGAACCAACAAATGAATTCGAAACTAACGGAAGTCAGAATTATGTAAAGCCCATTGACGAGTACAAAGGGCTTCTCACATACAGGCATCAGGAAACGAACGAATGAGAAGAGGCTTGATTATACGTAATACTGCGAAATCTAGCGTACGATGTTATTTAACTAGCTAATTTTTGCAGTCTCAAATATAAACGCATTCCTAGAACTCTGTCTTCGTGTATCTGTCACTTACTCAAAAATACCAAACACTGTTAAAGGATGGACTCCATTCCCATAAATATTACTACTGAGATTTTTTTCTGCGTTATGGTAGTTAACTAATGCCTAAACCATGAGAAACTGTTGTAAATAAATAAATAAAATAATTGCGAATCAGTAAAAAAAAAAAAATATTCTGCACTGAATAACCAAAATTATAATTATTATTTCAGTGACATAATTTCTGCTTGCTTATAGTGCGTTGCAACGCCCCAGGTATACTGATTTATAGCACAATCCATTGGTCCAAAACTCAATTATAATTCCGTGATTTTGATTCCTAATAAGTTTTCGAGTGTTCTTGTCAGAATGCGGTAAAGTGTTTTCCATTGCTCCTTATATAAAATCTACAGTCTCACAAATATTGTCGCTTCGGTTTGAGCTTGTTACTTTAATGAAAACGAATGGAACTCTGCCAAGTGGGCCACTAAAGTAGCTAATAATGACTTTGACGAGCGCAGATCACATCTCTTTCACCTAATGAGCGGACACGCCTCCGGTTACGACCTATCGATCTCCGCGTCACAGGGCAAGTTGACCCGTAGTTAACGGCCTAGCAACGCCAAACGTTTTAATCCCGACCGCTCGATGGACACAAGTGAAGCACCACAGGTTTTATCGCCGACGACAAATCACCAGCAAGAGGCGGCCACAGACGCCTCGGTGCGCCACGTAACAACTGCTATAGGCCATTCATGGTTACTGCGCACTTTTCTGAAGCCCTGCTAAAGTTCTACTTCCAGGGTATTCCTCCACCTCATGCAAACGAAGCTTAACAGAATCTATAATAATTACACCAAAGGGACATTGTACCGTATTCGTGCGCACTCCGCGTAATAAAATTTTGCATAAGAACTATTTCTTACTAGGCGTTGTCAAAGCATCTATTTTCTACCTGTTTTTATTCGCATTAATCATACATGAAATATTATAACTTATAGATAAAATATATGTAAAAGTTCAATTTAACCAAAAATAAGGTACTTTTGAGTAAAAACACAAGTATAAAACGCTTGTGATACACGACCTAAACAACCAGGCACATCATACATGGAGTGATTTTTCAAAGGTTTGATTCAAAAGGTGTGAAGAAACCGCGAATAGACTATACTGTTTTTGCCGTGTCGCCTGGCTTCACAAATACCCAATGCTGTACTCGCGTTTAAGTAGTCTACTATTTCGAAGAAGTCTGTACTAATTCATTTATTTATTAAATCCTGTAAATACAAATTTGAATTCGTCGTTACTTAACTTTTGCAGCGATCTTACGGTCATTATCTTTGTTGATCAGTCCCAATTTCAGGCGACAGGGGTCACACGATTAAGACAGCACATTTCAGCTTCAGTCGTTTCATTTTTTTTTTACATGGATTACCAAATGTGTTTATGCAGAAACTGTGGAATCTAAAGGGTTTTATGTATTAAATGTAAATTGCACACCAANTGGATTACCAAATGTGTTTATGCAGAAACTGTGGAATCTAAAGGGTTTTATGTATTAAATGTAAATTGCACACCAAATTTAATGTAGTCTATAAAAGTTGGACAATAGTAAGTTTTGGCATTAAAGAAAAAAATATTTGTTTAATGCCTGATATTAAAATAATATATTTTAATGTATGGAATTAAAATAATTTTTCTTACCTACCGACGCTTTTTACGAGCGAGTACTATAGGTACCGTCGAAAGACCAAAGGTTTGCTAGTTCTCACGACACGCAGGCTATAAAGATGAGAATCCCATTCTATACATTGAGACCTATACAAAGTCTCGCCGATCTTAAGAACTACCCCGCTTGCTTTCTAGTCTGAGCAGCCTGGCCGAAAAATATAAATTATTCCATTTCTTGTGCCAGTCGGAAAAACTCGATGTAAGAAGTGCAGCATTGTCATTAAAACAATTCAAGCTATTTTGAAAGCATATTAAATATAATTGACACAGAACCTGAGATGAATACGTGATGTTATGGTGTGACCAGGCCTTAGCTGAACGGCTTGCCTGATCACACCTTCAAACATTAAACCTGGAAACGAGCGGGGATTGCAACGCCACCATTTGGTCGTCGATCCTTGCGAAAGAAGACAGTTGCAGAAATCCCCTCCACCGGTCACTGAGCGGGGCCGCAGAACCACGCGCTTGATATAGGCCGGCGTGACACCCGGAACGTGGTCTTTCGTCTTTAGTCCTTTGGACGTCGACCTGACCAGCGAAGCAGACCAGGAAGATGGGCGTGTCCGGCCGGCGTTAACCGTCTCGCAGAATCAGCCTCCGGCTGCAACGAGGTGATGACTTTCCAGTTAGGTATAATTAAAATGGCGTGAATGAAATGTAGATAATAATCATCTCGGTATTCAATTTAAAGCTCCCTCGGTCAATAGTCATTTAAATAGCGACTGTAATAAAACCTCATCAGATACTGTTGTGCTCTACCGAATCATGAGTCATTATTGAGCTACGCCCAGCATACTCTCACATTGACATACTACATTGTTACTAGTTCCTAAAGTATGCACATTACAGGACCAAACTTTAACGGTAACTAACTTGATGAATTTCCCTTCTTTCTGAGGAAAAGCTGTGAAGTATGAATGTGGACTAATGAAGGCACAGAAGTTGTAAAATAACTGTACGGAAGTCAAAACCGTTGGACCTAAAGCAACGACAACGAAACAGCTTAAACGGCAGGGAGAAAGCGCGAGAAAAGTTGTCGAGAAAGCGCAGAATTTTTTAATTCGCGAGAACTTCGGAGGTCATGAATTGTGACTCTGAGAGCGAACTCTGCGGCAATTACGCCCCTAGTCTCGCTAATGGCCTCTTATTCTTGTTCTTTTTCTTACATCTGCAGCTCTCTTTTTCTTTTTCCACTCACTCAGGGCGGCCCTGCAGCTAGAAGGCGGTGGGCGACTTTATTATTCGCCGGCATCAGCCGAGAACGCCCGGAGAACCTTAAATCATTTTGGAATTTCATTACCGACTGACTCAAAGGCCCGCAGTCTGAAAATATATCTACGCCTAGCCAATCTATCCCTCGTAAATATGAGCTACCAAAACGTGGTTGGAATTGAAGATCGCATTACAAAGAAAGGACGTAAACTGCTGACATTTTCGTATTCAGCGCTCCACAGAAAAATCTCAGCTAACTAACTATCTCGCGTTTCGATCAGAAGCCGTTCTGGTTGGCTTCGATACGATTTACCTTTTTCACAAGAGAATGTTTTCCTGTCAAAGATACCAACAGATTTTCTTAAGGGGAATCCCTGGTAAAACTTCTAAACGCCTCAATGCCACGTCTGGCAATAAGGAAGGATGGCAACGGGCCTTTCTAAGACGGCGATATGCCTTCCCGGGAAGCTGAATTTATCGCAAATTAGATATGTAAAGGCTAAAGGCTGTCCACGGTAATGTGATCATTTAAAAGCCTTGCATAGGATCTAATTGTATGCACATTGTGTATTCTTCTACCATATGTACAATTAGCATTGTCATGGGCCTCGACATTGTATTTATGCGTCGGTCAAGTAAAAATGTGAACTTATCAGAAAAGTAAATATGTCTACAAATATTCTAATTCTTACATGTATATGCATTAAAAACAGCAAGTAAAATAAATCATTTCAGGATTCACCCATGTTTTCATAATACTTTTAATCAAACGTTAAGACGTGGAACTACTTTCCCCCAGTCCTTGCCAACTTTACTGCGCGCATGCCAGTCAGTGTGCCCGTTAAAATATACGCAGGTAGGGGCAGTAACATTTTGCAAAACGTTGATTTAATAAGTGCTCACTTTACTGTGAACAGCCTTTGACTACATATTGTTACACGCGATGTAAGTCAATGGATTAAACTGCAGATGCCACTGTGTGCTTTTCCCTTTTCTACGGTAACTGCGCACGATAGCCCTCAAAATGCCATTTTTAACCATTTTCCCTATATATTTTTTCTTAATATTTGATTATAATTCAACACAATAAAAGTAAGAAGTGGTGACTGTAGATAATTGTTGTTTAACTTTCCTGGAGCACAAGTCGTATTCCTTGAACATTTATTTACTGAGATACGTGTGTACACGTAAACACTGATTTTACAGACAATATCTAGGGAGTCCCCTTAACATATGATCCCAAGTACACTCGTTCTGTGTGACATGACATGTTGCAGAATAGTTATAATTATGGTCTTTGCTGTGCAAGTTTAGAAGCCAGCACCAATACGGACATCGCCTTTCCCTGGGCAGTGCTACTGGTTGTTACTGACACGCCAACTATGTCGTAATTGGCTGCTTCTTGTGCCATGGATCTACTGAAACCCTTGCCATAGGTTCCAAAATGCCAGTTGTAAGAAATTCAAGTACTTTCCAAGCCAAAAAAAAAAATCTCTTTTTGCAACACCTGGAAGGAAAAAATAATGTGTACGTTAAGTGGTTAAACGTCTTGGGGAAAAGCTGTGATTTTAGATAGAAGTATTCACTTCTAGCCATTTCAAATCTAGGTGACTGAATAGACGCAGTAACAGATTTGTGGCATGACAAAAGGTAGGACCTAAGATTAAAATATTTGACTTAACTGCATGTCGACCGAAATCCGGGTTACTATGAAAAAATTAACATATGGTAAATAGTCTTTTCTGGGCGTTATAATAAATGAGAAGCACGGTAACTACATAGGTCACAGAAACAGGCAGTGAAATATCTACAAGTGGAATCACATTGCCTTCAGTTTGGAAGAAACCAAAACTTGAAGGACTTGACCACTCTCAAATACAATAGTTATTTCTAACTCACACAAGAAAGCTCATTACTACCCAAGGAGACGCAAATATTTACAAGAATTCGCCGCTAGGCCATTACAGAAAAATCTTTTGAAACCAGCACCACACCGAAGTATTTTACCAAGTTTGAAACAGTATAAATATATCTAAGTAAAATATAAGAATTGCCCGAGAAATCAAACAAAAGTTGAAAAAATCAAAAACTAAACATGAGTACTTAAAACTGATATGTATTAAGAAATATACACTATTGCCATTCATATTCAAGAACTGTTAAAATAACAGATGGGGCAGACTGCAGAATATAGTCTTCCCTAACATGAAGATCACTGCAGAGAGTCCAGCCATTGTGGAGAAAAATCAACTAGTAGTGAGAGAAGAGATTTGGGCGGAGGCGGCTCTTAATATCCGAGGTCTTGAGAGTCGATGAGGGTGGAGCGGGGTGAGTATGGAGCAGCGCCGGAATGCAAGAGCGGGGGAAACGAGAGATCCCCGAGAAAACCCGCCGACCAGCGGCATCGTCCGGCACGATTCCCACATGCTAAAATCCGGGAACAACCCCGACGGGAATCGAACCCGGTTCGCCTAGGTGGGAATCGAGTAGTCTAACCACTACACCATCGCGGCCCCAAAGTCAACTTGTGATTGGCCAACAACCACAAAGCCATCACCACCACCACCACTGCGATAATAAACTTCTCTTAATAGCACTTTTACGGTGACATTACCTGCTAAAACATCTTCGCACTAAAATAGCTAGGCATGGCCAAAGAAACTTCGTATGTCTCATGCAACAAAACTACGTACATAATATCACATGCTCAAATAAAAGTACATAAAAAAAATTCAGTCCAAACCATTTAATAGCTTACTCGTTGCTAAACTGTGAGTCATGCCATCGGCAAGTTTCAAACCCCTTGCCAAAACCATGAAGTTACGGAGCGTAAAAAATAAATAATACTGCCACATCACGCTATGCCATGGGGGCAATAGTCTCACTGCTGGTTTGAAAAATTCTGAATTAGGCCTGACCTTGTCCTTTTACTATTCGGTGCGTTCCGCTTGGTTTGATAATTTATTTTGTTGCCCATTTACGACTGCCACGGAGTCACCAAGAGTCTCAAAACTACGGACCAACGGCGAAAGTAACACAAAACGTACACGTGTTTGAAGTCTAGCGGGTCACCAAATGAATTCGTGACTGTTCGATACTCGTGAATTACTGTGTAGTAATTCGCGACTTTTCGATACAACTGAATTACTGTGTAGTAATTCGCGACTGTTCGATACAACTGAATTACTTTAAAGTGGAAGCCTAGAAGCCAGCACATTACGACTTCTTTCAAAGTCACTCCTTTTACTTCTGAGAACACGACGAAACCTCAGTTAGTAGACCCTACTGCGCGTTCACCGCTAATCGTTTACTGGATAGATGGCCGACATAGTTTTTTTGTGAAAGGTGAAAGGCATAAGCACCGCTAGGCCGTTAATAAAGAAAAAACGAAACTCGCAAAAACTTTACGTGAAAGGACAGTTTCATGTGGTTTTAATCAGAACCAAACGTCTAATTTAAATTGATGTCAAAGAACTCAAGCATTTGGTGCTGAGAATTAATAAGCGCAGGCACAAAACCCACAGAAAGTGCACCGCAACACTGCCGCGATGATGGAAGAGATAATGTTCGAGATGAAATATTTCACGACAGACAAAGTTGCAGAAAATACCTAAGCTCCGCCAATTAACCACACAGCAGCTTTATGTCGGGGACTTTGATGCAAGCGTACTTACTCTTACCGACTGGCAAGTGATTGCCTGCGTGTTGTTCTTGCGTGTACGGTGGGTTCGATGGGTTCCACTCTGCTTGTGTAAGATTTCCTATTGGATCGGCAAGCGTTTAGCAGATCAGATGCTAAGCGCTGATTGGCCGATAACCTGAACCTGGCGCAGCGCCGAGAGGGCGTTGGAACAATACTGTCCGGCTGTGCCGTCCGAGTTTGGGGCACACGCAAAAGTTTCTCCTCTGTTAATTTTCTTATTCTATGATTTAGAATTCAACCGCAACAGAAGGAAATCAACAGAGATTATACCTGGAGATGATTTATAGCGGGAAAAGTTGACTGCTTGCTAAGATTCAACGTACTGTACACATTACAGCAGTTTTATTTCCTTATTGGCTGTAATGCATGTATGAAGCTACTACCCCATTTCACTGGGTCAATGAGGATCCTGATACTATAAGGCAGAACGTTCGTGATTGGTCTGCAAACAACTTAGCCAAGTCGAAACTTTGTTGTCCAATCACGAAATAATAAAGTAGAGTGATATAGAAGATGTTTTGGCAAAACAAATTTTCGCGATTTTCCATCATCTCTTATTTTACCATTCCACCACAGAATGGATAAGTATACAGAGATGAAACGGAGTGGCAGTTCCTTTGATGTGGGCGTACACCTTCTCTGAAAGACTGCGCGAAACTCTGGAATGGGCCGTGTGTCTAACTGGCTACAGCGTGCTTCTAATTTTTTTTCTATTGGCCGGGCTATTGGATGGCAAGCAAATTACTGGACGCTGATTGGTGAACGACGTTCCGACATTTTAACTGGCCAGTGGCGATGGTTTTTTTTTTTTTGCGTACGTGTGCGACCGGAGTTTGCTGTATAAGCGGCTGCTTCGCCTTTGTATTCTTAGGTAAAGGCTGTTCACGATTAATTGAGCACTTTCGAAATAAACCTTTGAAAAATGCCACTGCGCATAACTGTGTATATTTTAATGGACACAATGATTGGCATGTGCCCAGTAAAAGTTGGTACCAACAGAGAGAAAGCAGTTCCATATCTTAACGTTCGACTAAAAGTGTGTAAACATATGCGAATACTGATATTTATTTTGCTTTCTGTTTTTTTAAAATAATTATAAGAGTAAGAATGAGCAAATTTGTAAAATATTAACTTTTCCAATATTTCCACAGTCTTACTTGACCGACGCATAAATAAAGTGAAGAGGTCCACGGCAATGATGATTTTACATTTAGCGGCAGGATACACAACGTGTATAAAAGTAGACCTTAAGTAGTGCTTTCAAAAGTGATCAGTTTACCGTGAACAGCCTATACCCTGTGGTCAAATCCCCTAGTCGGCTCAGCTACAAAGAAACTGAACCACCTGATCGCTGGGGCCGCAGTGGTGTAGTGGTTAGACTACTCGCCTCCCACATAGGCGAACCGGGTTCGACTTCCCGTTCGGGTTGCTCTCGGATTCACGCATGTGGGAATCGTGCCTGATGATGCCGCTGGCCAGAGAGGGGTTTTCTCGGGGGATTTCCAGTTTCCCCGCTCTTGCATTCCGGCAGTACTCCATGCCTCGCTTCCCCCTCAGCGGCTTTCTAGACCTCGATGTAAAGGGCAGTTCACTCACTCACTCACCTATTTACTGCTAGCGGAGGTCCAAAAGACACGCGTGAAAGTCACATACATTTTTATGACACCTAGCTTGTTACAGAATTCTGACGTAAAATGGCAGGGTATCATCCAACGAGCATTTCTACCCTACAACACGGTCNGCCTAGCTTGTTACAGAATTCTGACGTAAAATGGCAGGGTATCATCCAACGAGCATTTCTACCCTACAACACGGTCGAAGGCGGTTCTTACCCCCCTCAGGCTGTTTTTTCCGGTTCTGGCTTGTTATGACGGCACTTTCTCCTCGTCCGGGCAGCGACCTTGCCTGAAAGCGACAGCCGTAAACCAGCCAATCAGGTCACGGTAAACTCCGGACCGGGTTGTCCGCTTCGTTCGACCAGCCCCTGTATTCTCCGTGAAAGTAGACGCCCTCGCCTAAGCACGTGTCCAGCCGACTATAGTCCGCTCGCGGTTACTTTCAACTTTTCTGAAGTCCTGATGAAGTTCTACCTCCAGGGTATTTCTCAGCCTCGAGCGTAATAACATTTTTCATAAGAATTATTTCTTACTAGGCAGTACCAACATACCTATTTTATCTCTGTTTTCATTCATATTAATTATAGATCAAGCATTATAATTTATAGATAAAATATAAGTAAAAGTTCAATATAACAAAAAAAAGGCACTTTTATGGTAACACAAGCATAAAACGCTTGTGATGAATGGCATATTTAGNAAGTTCAATATAACAAAAAAAAGGCACTTTTATGGTAACACAAGCATAAAACGCTTGTGATGAATGGCATATTTAGAAAACAACCAAAGCCGTCACATATGAGGTAATTTTTCAAAGGTTCGATTCAAAAAAAGTGACGAAACCACGAATAGAATTTACTAAACACACGCACACGACTTTGATTTTCTGCACGACCAACCGTGGATGATGCGGACTGAAGGGATATATCTGACGTATACACACATATCGTACATACCTCTATCCTTCTCCTACTCTACGCCGCAGAGTACCTGATAACACACGAGGTGAAACAGCAGCTTATACCTCGAACTCCAGTCGCACACACAGGAAAAATGGCGCCACTGACCAGCAAAATGTTGGGAACGCCGTTCGCCAATCAGCGTGTGGTAAACTACCAGCCAGCTGGCAGCCCAGCCAATAGGGAGCCTTTCGCAGCAAGCAGTAGCTAATCAGGCTCAAGGCCCATTCCCAGAACGGAGGATGGGTACGCCCACGTCAGAGGAACTGCACTGTAGCTACCTATCTACTGTATGCCCCTGCTCTAGCAGACACAAGAGACTAGCGATGGGGAAATTCCGTGAATCATTTTGAGGAAAGTTACATTTAAGAAGCACGTAAGGGAGTTGTTTACGAAATTGGCTCTTTGTACCGCCACCTGTTTTTTTTTCGCGAAAAGATTCACACAAAGACTAGACGTCAATATGCTACGTTCACACTTGCGCCTTTCCTTCACTTACTGGCCGCGTGTAGACTTATTTTTGCTATTGTTGTTACATGGCCCATCCACTGTAATCGTCTGAACAATGTCCTTGAGAGAAAATTCGGAAAGCTCGTTGAAATATGGTTTGATTTTCTAATGGGAAACTTTACTTTTACAACGTATAACTCAATTTCATAAAATTAATAAAATATCTCATTTTGCTTTCTCCTGCCAAAAGTGTGGCTGTGGCAGTGACTGCCACAAGTTAATCATCAAGAAAACCAAATCATAGCTGTTTCTCAAGACATACTGCTCAAAAATCAGCATCGTCTTGTTCGACATCGAATTAATTGTAGTACTGTAGATTATATACTAAAAAGACATTTTTGTACTGTTTAAGTGCACGATGATATACTTCTACAGCTTGTTATACTCTTCGTTACGCAAGCTTGCGCGACATGGAAGCCACACACACATGCCCAAAAAAGAGGGCAGCAGTGTGTTTATAAATTATATAAAAAAAACAGCTGTAATGTTTAAAGTATATAAACAAAGCTGGACAATCCGTCGAGGGAGGAACAAAGCGTGGCTGGGCGAGCAGTGTGGACATTGCCCCGAACTGGTGGAACATGGCATACCAGCGGCTTGGACATCACCTCTCCCCCTGGGCGGCGAGCGGACACGAGTTCGAGGCTGGGCAAGCACTGTGGACATTGCCCCGAACTGGTGGAACGTGGCATACCAGCGGCTTGGACATCACCTCTCCCCCTGGGCGGCGAGCGGACACGAGTTCGAGGCTGGGCAAGCACTGTGGACATTGCCCCGAACTGGTGGAACGTGGCATACCAGCGGCTTGGACATCACCTCTCCCCCTGGGCGGCGAGCGGACACGAGTTCGAGGCTGGGCAAGCAGTGTGGACATTGCCCCGAACTGGTGGAACGTGGCATACCAGCGGCTTGGACATCACCTCTCCCCCTGGGCGGCGAGCGGACACGAGTTCGAGGCTGGGCAAGTCCCTTTCTGTATTTACCTCCAACTTCCTCATAGCCCTTATTCACTCCAAACAGAGGCCCTTGATGGAACAATAAATCGCTCTTTATTTTAATTCATATAAGTTCTTGTAATTGTCTTCGATTGATTTATTTTTCCCTGTTCCTGTTTTATCTCTTAAAGCTCTCATGACCTGGTCTAATGAGCTTAAAAACGGGGAACATAAGTTGTACCACATAATATACAAGGATGGTTCTTTCACACTTTGCCGACCTCTCCTGGCGCAGTCAGTTGCTGCGCCGCCGGTATGGGGTGCGGGAGGTTCTGGGTTCGAATCCCAGGTAAGACTTGGGTGTTCGTTTAAGTTAGGTCATAAGTTAGTTCGTAAGCCGTCGTAAGCCGTCGTAAGCCGGCATAACACTGGGTTGGTTGGGGGTGGGAGTCGTTAATAAGCCCCTGTACATATAAAAATTTGTATACGTAAAATTTACAGCGAAGACAGAGATGATTGATGAATTAAAAATGTGAAGTGTAAAGTTCACCAAATTCCCATGGTGAAAGATGAAAATGGTGAATGAGAGAGGGTTGCTGCAAAGAAAAATGGCAACTGTGTTGTGGCGAGAAGAGAAATCTACATGCGTTTCAGTCGCCGATGTCTATCACCTCGGGAAACTTAATAAAGGCATGTAGATGCACAAGACAGTTTCCACAAATCGGGTGGCGCATTAAGAATGCTGCTGTGTGGCTTTATGAACTCGCGGAGAGGAGAGAGGAAAATCTCTCCTAAAAAAATCCGCAGTATCCCCGCAAGGTCAAGGGTCGCGTGGGAGAAAGCGGGCAAGCGACAGACGTAAAGAGGAACTGCAAATCGAGAACGAGTCGTCGATATGTGTGTGGGCCATCTTTGCCAAGGTCGGAAGTAGGCGGGAACAAGATGNGATATTTGTGTGGGCCATCTTTGCCAAGGTCGGAAGTAGGCGGGAACAAGATGGGATACGATGGAAGGAGAGAAGGAAGGAGAAGGATTTGAGGACAGGACGTGTGAAAGAGAATGCGGGACAATGGCGCAGACAAGGAAGCGAGAAGGAACTGCGGTCGCAGGAAGCAAACATTTTGCCAGACGCTCGCCAGTCAATTTGTGAAAAGTTTACAGGTCTGGACAACGTGAACGTAAAACTTGGGCCACAATGGTCACCAAACCAACCACGCCATATTAACTTTTTTTACGGGATTTCCAAGCCGAAAGTACAGAGTACTTAAGGGCACCGCCTACCTGGCGCTTTAATTGCGATTCAGTGTGTTTGAAATCTGCGTTTTTTTACTAAACCACTAAACGTGTTCCCATTATACCGATGTACTAAAAGAAAAAAACACTGAGACGACGTACGAAAAATAATCTAAATACATAAAGCACATTATAAATGCTATTTCCGAGCCCTCCAAATAGCTGAAAACAGATTTTTCACACTGCTATACACTGGCTGGAAACATGCGAAAATATTATAGGGATCTGCACTGAACTTTGCTTCAGACATTCTAAAAATCACCGCTTAAAGTCCCATTAGTACACCCAGCACGAAGGAAACACTGCGCGCCAGCTCAGCGCCTTGCGCTTAGGGGTCATGGGGCACTAGGTCCGCGTGTCAGTGACGCCCTTATCGCTCGCTTGCTTCTGAGCCTCAAACGCGTTTCCAGCCGCACACGTCAGCAAAATTACACTGACCAACAAAATGTCTGAACACCGTTGGCCAATCAGCGCCTGGTTAACTTGCTCGCCAGCCTGCAGCCTAACCGACAGGGAAATATCGCGGCATGCAGAGCCACGCGCAGCCAATCAGAGAATAGATACGCCCAAACAAAAGGAAACGCCACGCCATTTCGTCTCTGTGTACTAACACACTATGTGCAGAAAACATTAAATATACTGTTCGTGACTGTCGTCTCGAAGGCAAACGATTGCCCTTGAATGAGTTTTAATGAGACGTAAATTGACACGTGTTATTTACGATCGTGTATTGACAGTAACATTAATGATGCCGTCTACACTTAAAGGAGCTGTAGGCATATATATCTAGTGATGCACATTTGTTGCCTCTTATTTTCTGAATTAAATAACACTTTACATTTTTATGCGTAATTATAAATTGTTTTATACAAGGGCCGCAAAAATACCGTTACAAAATGTGTGCGTGTCCGCCTAATGGTTAATTACCTATACAAAGTGAACTTCAGTAGTTGGGTCTATCCTGAACAAAGTTACTGTAACGCGTTGGTGAAGACGTACGTACGAATTTCTGATGCCACGCTCACGTGCATATTGTATCGAGTGTAAATCCGTTGCACAAACGAGGTAAAACGCATTGTGGTTTTATACAGGTGTGTTGTTATTCGCATTCCAAGTATAGTCCATTCAAGGTTACTTCCGACTTTCCTAAAGCCCTGCTTAAGTTCTACTTGCAAGATATTCCTCCGCCTCACGCAAACAAAGCTTACTACGTTTGGAAAATTACACCAAAGGGACAACGCACCATATTCTTGCGCACTCAGTTCAATATAATTTTGCATGAGAACTATTTCTTACTAGGTATTGCCAACACACCTATTTTCTCCCCGTATGTATTCATATTTATTATAAATGAACTAATACAATTTATAGATAAAATACACGTAAAACTTTAATTCAACCAAAAACAAGATACATTTAGGTTATCAGGAGTATAAAACGTTTGTGATACATGAAATATTTAGGAAATAACTAAACNCAAAAACAAGATACATTTAGGTTATCAGGAGTATAAAACGTTTGTGATACATGAAATATTTAGGAAATAACTAAACCCGTCATACATGGGGTAATATTTCAAAGGTTTGATTAAAAAAGTGTGAAGAAACCGTGAAGACTATTATGCAGTAAGTAGCCGTTCAAAAGAAAGCCTCGTGGCCCAAGTCTATAAGGCGTTCTAATGAGAAAAAAGAAATATTTCAACTTTTCGAAAAGCCAAGACCATTGAGACGATGGCCAAGAAAGCTTGCAAACTCTATTTTTAAAAATGTGGATCCGCGTGTGCGAAAAAAAAGGTGTCCAAAAAACCTGCAAATTGAGTATCTAATCCGGTAAAAGCCTAGCTGAGAATACGGCCGCAATGTTTCTTGGTTTACGATTTCGCCGCCATTTTCTCGTATCAGATGGATTGGGGGAGGAGGAGGTGTAGCCAAAACTCTCAAACCATTTCTTTTTATCTGGCGCACCTCGCCCCATCACCCCTTGAGACACACATCCGCTACTTCCAGGCGGCGTGCATCGCGGGATAACGGTGTTGCGGCGGGACGAGAACACACAAAGTGAAGGTTGGGAAGGGGGTGCGTTGTGGAAGTAAGCTCGGGAAAGGGGGGAGGTGGGGAGGGGCCATGGACCCGCACTGCGGCACTTCCAGCCCCTCTGTTCCAGGAGCTGGAGAGCGTACCCCAACCCCGCAAACGCGGAGAGAACTGTAATGCCCCAGTTCCGGCTGCTGCGCATTTCGCCGGCTAACGGTTACGCTGGGTTCAAATTTGAAAAAAAATTTAACGTTTACGAACTATGACGTGTACAGGAGAAACCAATGTGTTCTGTTCAAGGTGGCCGCCTGGTTGAAGGAGCGTGGGAGCGCTACGGGCGCTAGGGAGCGCTAGGGGCGACCGAGATATGCGCATCAACTCTCTCATCGCCTCTACGCGCAAAGCACTGAACTGGCATGCAGTCTTGCCGTCGATAACGCGCCTCTATAAGACTTTCAGCGGAGACCCTACCATTTTATGACGTAATAAATATTTTATGCACGTCCCTATTAATTTGCAATGTTTTGTACCGGAATGTTCATACCTAAAAATGACCGTGGAAACACTCTCGTTTGAGCCGTTTTCACTATCACAAAAATATGCTTTAGAGAGAAATGGAGGAAATTAAAAACGTATACATTCGCGTAACGTTTCTTAAATGATATTAGTAAGCAGACCTCACTCAGACACGTTGGACGGTTTTTTAATAAGATGTTTTCTGCTGGAGCTCTGCACACCGTTCGGCTGCATATCCAGGCGGCCACCTTAATTGGTGTTCCATGGTTGTCATTAAAAGGTGAGAATAAATTAATATATAAAATTATGTAATAAGATTATTGTTGTATAAATATGCGTTAGTAGTTCAAATTGTTACAAGAATGTGCAACGTCCACAAGGTATACCACCCTACCGGAAATGGTTAAGCGTTAAAAGAAATAATTATATTTTATATCTTAAGGAAAAGTTGTGTGGTGGTGAAAAATCCTTTGAGAGCAACACCGTTTGCGGGAAAATGTTATTTATAGTAATATAAGCATCGAAAAAATAAATCTATATATGAGGTGTGTGTGTTTTATGTGCATGTTTATGCTTATATGTGTAAATAAGTTGACACTAATAAGCTTATTTGCCAGAAAATGGCTGTTTTTTATATACGAGGTTAACTTTACGAAATATTTTTCAACCAAAAGTAAACAAGACAGGCTCGTCCCAAGCAGGATGTCCAATGAAATTCCATTTTGGAATTCCCTGACTTTTCCTTGTTTTCCAGGCAGAATCTTGCCATTTTCCCTGGCCTATTTTCAGAACAGAAACCTTCCAATACCATTTTTGTCCACCGCTGACAGAACAAATATGTCATAAGTGAAGTTGAATTAAATTACACTGCAACAGACCAAGCAAGCAGGGCCAACATTTTATTCAGCCCATCAATATTTCTCGCGGCGTATGCCACTGACTTCACAAGATTGCCCACTGCAAACACAAAAATACTTTATTTTGTACATATAGACCCTATGTTACTTGGCAAAAATGTATTATTGCCAGTTCACAAACTTAAAAATGAAATTTTAAATTGCATATGACCCCGTGTTCACACAAATAATAACTTTTGTAGAGTAGCAAATAATTTACATTTTCCTTGACCCAGGTGAAAATTCCCTGACATTTCCCCGACTATTTCCTGTCACATGAAATTCCCTGACTCCTTGTTTCCCCTGTGGGTGGAAACCCTACCAGGTTTTAATTGGCTGGACTTAAGAATTATCAAGTAAAATTTAATCGTAAATCCAGTGCCGAGTGGACACTAGAAAACCGTCCGGTCTCTCCCTGCACTCTGCGGACCGAGACCAACTAATTAGCTGACCTTTGCACGTGACCACACATTGGTATCTGCGGCGTTTGCGCTGGGGGTTGCTGTGTATTGTCAGTTCGCGGTATTTTCACACTTTTTGAACCAAATCTTTGAAAAATCCCTCCATATATGATGTGTTTGGTTGTTTTCTATATGTGTCGTGTATTACAAGGGTTTTATTGTACTTGTGTTGACACAAAAGTATCTTATTTTTTATTAGATTGAACTTTTACTTACATTTTATCAATAAATAATAATATTTCATTTATAAATAACATGAATAACAACAAGTAGAAAATAGGTGTGTTGCTACTGCCTAGTAAGAAATAGTTCTTATGCAAAATAATATTAAACGGAGTCCTCACAAATTCGGTGCGTTGCCCTTTTAGTGTAATTTTCTAGACTTAGTTCAGCTTTGCTTGCATGAGGCGGGGGAACAACCTGAATGTAGAAATACAGCAGGACTTCAGACAAGTTGGAAGTAATAATGCATGGACTATACCTGCGAATAAACCCTGTATTTTCTGCAGCACGGGTTGTAGAAGATTCCACGTCTGTACAGGTTTTTGTCGCTGTGGTAATTTTGCACTTGCCAATAAAGCACATATTTGTATTCAATCTGAATTTAATGTCACCTTTGGAACCTCCTGCATNGCAATAATACCTGCGAATAAACCCTGTATTTTCTGCAGCACGGGTTGTAGAAGATTCCACGTCTGTACAGGTTTTTGTCGCTGTGTAATTTTGCACTTGCCAATAAAGCACATATTTGTATTCAATCTGAATTTAATGTCACCTTTGGAACCTCCTGCATACAATTTTTAATATGATTTTAATTTTGAACGATTATACACACAAGTAACCCATTTACGACACAATCTGGATGATACATGTTCCCTCAATTCCAGCCATTTGTAATGGAGCTCCAAATAAGACATGTAGCCTACATACCCGATTACTAGGGCCAGTGACTTTTCGCGTAAAAATCGGAGTACACAGTAGACTTAAATACTATATACACACCTCAGCTGTTGTTATACCTCCATTGGCTACTGGTGCCGTGTCCGTCTTTGACCAAGCCACTCAGGACTAAGTAACTCCGACACTGAACCTTCGTGATTCGTGCGCAAACGGTTAACACGGGCCAGAACATTTTTTAGCCAATCAAAGAAGCTGCACGACCCTACAGTGCTTTGGACTATATTTTGTCTCGAAATATTTTCGCGAAATATCACTGCCCCTACCGATTACACATCTGCAGCGATGGGAAGAGTTTCCATCCACAACCATCTACTAACAAAGAAAGTCCCTTAGGCCATTTACGAGATTTGCAATTTTCGATGTATTTTATTAGGGCCATTTCAAATTTCAGTTTTTGTTGCAGAAGGTGAATTCACGCACAGGGAAACAGAATTTGGACTAAGACTCAATCACCATTTTGAATTTCACTGCTTTCGAGATGTAAGTCAATTTAGACAGTCATCTCTTTTTTCACAAAAATTTTCCTTAGTCCTCGACATAACCACCAACATGTAAAAATAATAAATATCATAAAATGAAAATGTATGTGAAATGAAATAGAATTTAGTCGTCGTTTCGAACATCGTAAGAAGTAAAAATAAAATATACAACAAAATATAATTATTTTAAAACGAACTTATGACTGCAGTAGTATGTAATTATGGGCAATGATTTTTTTTCAAAGCTTGATTTCAAAAATGCTTACTTTACCGTGAAAAGCCTTCAACGTAGTCTTCGTAACGGCACATACATCACAGCTTGCAATTATGCAAAAACCCGTTAGTTCTATGTTTAAAAAAAAAGTGTAAAGTCAGAAACTTATCGCACAGTGCATTACAGCAACAGCAAATAAACTTACTATTTTAATTTTTTTTTTTACCCGATAACTCAAACAAATCAAACCACTGAAACTGTTTGCACTGAAAACTAATTTTAAATGTACAGATTTACACAGCAAGTTTAAATATGAAGTATGTGGTGGAGAACGGGGAGAGAAGTGGTAGGGGGCGCGACCCTCTGCATGATTAAATATGTTGCAAGGGGGGATACCTCCCTCCCCCTAACCATCCTGATCCCGCCGTAGCTCACTTTCACCTCGCGCGCAGACCTACCGCCGAAGGCTTTTACCGGCTCCACGAGGCAAGAGAACGTCTATCTTGGGCACGACTTCCACGTGCCTGCGCCGCCCGTTTTAAACGAACCAATCCCACAATACCCGAGCCCCGGCCCGACAGTACAGGTAGAGTGCTAATTCTAGCTGCGCATTGGATTCTTTTCGCTTGATGAGTTTCCAGAAAAGTTAGACAGTCCTTCGTCCTCGTGGAGTTGTGGCGTGTGCTCGGGTTGCATACACCCCCCGCGCGATCCGATCCAAGGGCACTGCCAGATGGGGAGTTTGTCTAGGGTGGTATAGCTGTCAAATGATAACGCAGGTGTCCCTAAGGCCAGTTCAGCGAGGACAGAAACCTCGCGTGGAGCAAAAGGGTAAAAGCTGACTTGATCCCGACACTCAGTATGTGTAGGGACTGGGAAAGCACTGCCCATCGACCCTTTTGGCTTGTTGAGTTTTCAGCAAGAGGTGTCAGAAAAGTGGGCCAACCTTCGTTCCAAAAATTGGGTTGCTCTCATGCCAATACAAAGGTAAAAAACAACGTGGGTAGGATTTAAGGTTATAACACTGTTTATGTAAGCAAGTGCTATGAGCTGCTTGTATTTAAGTTAGTCAAAGTTTCTATCTATATAAAAGGGTGGATCTTTTTAAAAATAAAATGTAAACAAACTCGTTCATTACTGTTGACCTTGCTACTTTAACAGCTGGATTGGCCATGGGTAAGGTTAATTCTACTCATGTTAGGAACAAATAGTTTTTTCTTATGGGAGAGTTTGGCATACGGAAAATTTCTGCCGTTAAGTGCACAGTGTTCCAAAGGAATCACTTTTAATTAAACATTTTCAGCTGCTTGAATAATAAAAGAGAAAGGTTTTACTTGGCTACGTAGTTATTTTATATTTACTTTATGATTATTGCAATTTTTTTTAAAGCAGAAAATAGAGAAAATCCGGTACACATGCGACACTTACCGAGTGGCGAAAAATGTTAGTTGCCAACCTAAAAGCATTGAGCTTCCCAGCCTCAGTAGAATAAACCTTAGCCTTCGGCGGTTCATTGTTGCAGACATGCGCAGAAGAGGGGAATTCTGTCTAAAGTCTATCCGTGGTTTCTTCACCAATCACCCCATGTATGATGTGTTTGGTTATTTACTAAATATGTCATGTATCACAGGCATTATTTTAAATTATGTTAACACAGAAGTACCTTAGTTTTGTTTAAATTGAACTTGTATTTATATTTTATCTATAAATAAATTTTTAAAATTTATAATTAACTAGCAGAACTGCCCGGTTTTACCCGGGTATAATAGGAAAACCTGTGATATCTTCTAAGACATTCATTTAAATGATATGGCGTAAAGGACAAATTTGATCTTAACTAAATGCTTAAGGTAACTAACATATTTAATTGAATAAAGATTATTACTATGTCGGTCAAAACGGCTTCGCAAGCGAACCATTTTTTTGATCAAACTTTGAAAGACAAAAATGGTTACTGTGGGTCATTCTTAAAAGATAAACATATGCTATCGCAGACTTTTCTGTAGACCTTTTTGAGAGCTACAATTCTATAGTACATTAATTTAATGTATATCTTATGGTTTAGTCAGCGCAAGCCACGGAAGCGCCCGAAAAGCGGTTTTTACGACAAACGTCGACATTTATCTTCTATCCTTACATTAAATATAAATGCATCACACACCAAAACCTTCCTCCAGAAATTCTCTAAATGATGCAAACCTCATGAAAATCCATCAAGTAGTTCAGAAGTACTAAGCAAATACACAGACAGACGCGGATAAGAGACTTTGTTTTATACTATTTAGAGATACGAATAAAAACTGTGAGAAAATAGGCATGTTGGCAATTTCTACTAAGAAATAGTTCTTATGTAAAATATTATTACACTGAGCGCGCACAAATGCGGTGCGTTTTCACTTTGGTGTAATTTTCTAGACTTGGTTAAGCTTTGTTTGCATAAGGCGGAGAAATATTCTGGAAGTAGAACTTTATCAGGACTTCAGAAAAGTTGGAAGTAATCGTGAATGGACTATATCGCATCTCTTTCTATGGGCCCGACCAGACGTCAAGTGAGAGTGGCTCAGAGACCCGAGCTAACAGTTAGATATCTGTGAGCTTTTTACAAGGAAGGGTGACGTCACTGAAGATTCCTGGAAACAGAAACATTGCCCGTGGTGATCAGTTTTCGCTCCAAAGCCATCCACTACTTTCCACGAGAGTCCACCACTATCGTCTGTGCTTTCACTATTAACACACCATAGATTTACTATTATTTCATACATACTTTCAAATTTGGAAACTAATTTACCTTCACAGATTTAAAGACAGCCATGAGCGCAAAAAGGCTTAAATGTAGGCGAGATGTACGGTTATTATTGGCAAATGAAAATTTTTTTTTTAACATTAAGTAACACATTTTCACAGGACTATATATTTATTATTAGTTTCTCTGCAAACATATAAACACCTCACAAAAAGTTTGGAATATTGTGAGATATGGCAGTTTGGGTGGTAGGAGTTGTGGTTTTTTTGTGATAAACAGAGAGCGCACTAACGTATTGAACATGCCTGGGACAAGCTGAAAACAGCAGTTTATTATCGTCCACAACCTCCAGAAACACTTCCAGATCTCATAAGAGCTCCCCAGATGGAATGGGACCTTCGTCCGGAGGATGACATCAACACATTGATTACAAGCATTCCACAGCGTGTTAGGGACCATACACGGTACTAAGCTGCAGTGGGAAGAAAGAAACCCTTCCTAGTCACAGACACTATTAACTTAATTTTGCTGTTCTTTCGTGTGTATTTGTCTGTGATATTGGAATAATTTTGTCTATTAGAAACACTTCGAATTGCACGTTTTGTATCGGTACCGCTGGTAACGTCTAATTGCAATGCTTACTTTACGTATATTCCATACGTTTGTGCATTCTGTACGTATATTCCGAACTATTTGTGCGGTGTATATGTATATACTCGCACCTTTCGCAGAAAATCGTATCTTCTCGCGCGAAAACATTAACTTTACGTCACTTTTAATTCAATGTGAATTCACATGCTGCGCTGTATATACCTGGGCATAACGATAAAGCAAAGTTACAACACAACGGGCTATAGCATGATTCCAATGTCAACCGGCGTCAGCACATGTAATCGGTGCGCATATTCGAATCCACCGGGGCTTATCTCAGCAGCGACACGGCCCTCAACAGCTCAACCCGCACGGAACCGCGCACCGCCGGAACTGCCAACAAAATAAATACCAAGTTCCCGGAAGTGGCGTCACCCAGCGGCGGCGATATGCGGCGCAGGCGCAGACCGCGGCTCGCGAAACTGCATCCACGACCTGAATAGATCGGCGCGCCGCGCTGTTACCGGCCCGGGGACAATCAGGGCACAGCGCGCCGCGGAGCGAACACGGGTGGAGGGGGGGTCGAGTGCGCGTGCCTGCCGCGCACTGCACGACTTCAAGGTTCCCGTAAACCGAGCTTCTTTACATGCCGCTACAACTGTCAAAAACCACGTGGCTTCCATTCAAGGTTGTTTACGTATACGGCATGTTCTTTGAATGGGGGTGCGTAAATAAATTAACAATTACTTCGGACGTACACCGTTGCCGAAACTACGTCACCTAGTAATGCGCTGAGTATGACATTAAAAACATACACGAGAAAAGACACGTGAACAGGCATTTAAAACATAAAATTAATTCCATCAGTAATTCAAGCAGAGTTATGCCAAACTAAAAACCAAACTGGACGAATAACAAACGTACGAGCAACAAAGACAATACTTTTTCTCGTGTATGTTTTTAATGGCATACTCTTACTTTTGCTTGGCGACATACAGTAGCTCTGCGATGGCGTCTACCCGGATTAATTTTTTATGTAAATACATACAAGATGTTTCATAACATGTGGGACCCACTTCACCGGCGGACAGGAGACAATGAAGCGATGTAAAAAGTTAATTGAAACATGTGGCCTATTTGACCTTGTTTCCAAGTTAAAGCCACATACTTGACATCTCGCGACCTGTTTATCAGGTATGCTAGAGGTTAGTTCTGTTTGTGCTCTTGACAAGAGGAGTTGGCACTGTGCTGTACTGTGAGTTGGACGTGATAGCGAATTATTCAAACCCGGAAATAGCAGGCAAGCATTTGATGTATGGACTCGGGGAATGTAATGCAGCAGAAGCAATGCGTCTTATATGCGGATCGTTTCCTTTACAGACATTTTCCAGACAAGAAAACCTCCCAGAGATTACATAGAAACACAAAAAAAAAANTGCGGATCGTTTCCTTTACAGACATTTTCCAGACAAGAAAACCTCCCAGAGATTACATAGAAACACAAAAAAAAAACAAATTCCAGGATGTGGCAAACCTGTTAGTGTTCGAACTGTTAACCTCGAAGAGTGGATTTTGCANAAAAAAAAAAACAAATTCCAGGATGTGGCAAACCTGTTAGTGTTCGAACTGTTAACCTCGAAGAGTGGATTTTGCAGCTTATTGGAGGAGTGAGTGAGTGAAGAGATTTGGGAGACCCTTAACGTCGACGTCTTGAGAGCCGATGAGGCTGAAGTGAGATGAGTATGAAGCAGCGCCGGAATGAGGGGGGCGGGGGAAATGGGAGATCCCGAGAAAACCCGCCGACCGGTACGATTCCCACTTGCGAAAATCCGCAGTGAACCGGCCGGAAATTGAACCCGGTTCGCCTTGGTGGGAGGCGAGCAGTCTAACCGCTCAGCCACAGTGGCCCCACATATTGGAGGAAATTCTGGCATCAGTAACCGACAGTAAGGAGAGTTTTGCGACAGCAACTGCTTTATGAGTACCATGTTCAACGAGTACAAGAACTTAACAACGATGATTTTCTTCCAAGATTAGAACTTTGTACTTGGTTTCAGAAGATGCATATCAGTGATCCCGTCTTTTCTGTCAACATTATTTACCGAAGAAGCTGGAATCACCATAAATTAAATCTTCACTTTTCATAACATTTATTGAGATGAAGAAAATCCGTGTGTTATTCGTCAATCACGATACCACCATAACAGTTCAGTGCCAGAGTATGGGCAGGAATAATTGCGGACAATCTAATCGGACTTGTTTTTCTTGTCGGGAGGATTGACAGGCGAGTATTACATAGATTTCCTCACAAACGAGTTGGATAAATATTTTGGAAGTTGTTCCCATGACGGAGCATCGACACCTTTTAGCCGAATAGCAAGAAATTTATTAAAACGAAAGGTTTACGAACGAATAGATAGGTCGAGAAGAGCCTATTGGCTGGCGTGCACGTTGTCCAAACTTAAATTCATTACACTTTTATTTGTGAAGCCACTTTAAAACAATTGCGTACGCAACGCCCATTCCCAAAATCGAAACAATTCATCAACGTATCCAAGAAGTCTGCAAACTTATTTGACGAACACCTAGTATTTGTGAAAGAAGATGACCACCTACTATACGACTATTGCAGGCGTGCATTCAGTCTGAAGGTAGCTAATCTGATAAGCTAATTTAATAACGATAAGCAGCACCATATTACTGCAGGACTAGAAAACGAGGTCAAATAGATCACACGTTTATGTGATTTTTTTTTTCATTGTGTTCACTGCCCACCAGTNCAGGACTAGAAAACGAGGTCAAATAGATCACACGTTTATGTGATTTTTTTTTTCATTGTGTTCACTGCCCACCAGTCAAGTGAGTCCAGCATGTTACGAAACGTTTTGTATACGGTGTTTTGAAATTTTACTACACTTCCTCTGACCAAGTTTCGTTTCAACTCACACGTATTCATTTCTGGCGGTTCGAGACCATTGCGAAACAAAACAAACATTAACTTTTCCGTTACTGAACACGTGCTTTTGACAGTTCTACGGGGGAAAAAACTGTGGGCATGCGCACANCAGGACTAGAAAACGAGGTCAAATAGATCACACGTTTATGTGATTTTTTTTTTCATTGTGTTCACTGCCCACCAGTGAAGTGAGTCCAGCATGTTACGAAACGTTTTGTATACGGTGTTTTGAAATTTTACTACACTTCCTCTGACCAAGTTTCGTTTCAACTCACACGTATTCATTTCTGGCGGTTCGAGACCATTGCGAAACAAAACATNTCCAGCATGTTACGAAACGTTTTGTATACGGTGTTTTGAAATTTTACTACACTTCCTCTGACCAAGTTTCGTTTCAACTCACACGTATTCATTTCTGGCGGTTCGAGACCATTGCGAAACAAAACATAAACATTAACTTTTCCGTTACTGAACACGTGCTTTTGACAGTTCTACGGGGGAAAAAACTGTGGGCATGCGCACAAGACTAAAATAGGTCTCCGGAAGAGACAGCCGCGGCCTCGTTGCGACAGCATCCGGAACTGACCTTCTGGGACGCCGGTGCAAGAGAATGCAGTGATTTAGAAACTGTCGGGCGGTCGGTCGGGCAGAACACAACGGTTACTTCTACGGTTTTATCCGAAGCACGTCGCCCCGTATGTAGGCCGCCGCCGTCGCTGAGATTCGGTACGCTCCTCGGACGAAGTCTCCGTACTGTCCGGAACACAGCGCTTGCATTCCGTTAGTAAAGATTCAGTTATCTTTCGCGAACTTCAGTTTATCGTGCTGCAGCCAACGATTATCCCGCAGTAATTAAAACATACTAACCACATCTTTGTCTTAACTGAATTTGTAATTGATGTATTAACACTACGGGACGAAGAAGTATGGCAGAAAAACCTATTTTTAGGATGAATTTTCTTAACTACTTGCCATTTTTGTTATTTGTATTATGGCTAGCACTTTAAAACAAATCGTGTTCCTATATAAAAAGCCACAAATTTACTCTTAGTTAGAGAACTCAATAAACTTAATGCAATATTTTTTAAAATTCATTTAAAGAATTTATTTTTATTGTTTATTATATTAAGCATATTTTTATTATTTTATTAAAATATTATTTTTGTTTTTCGTTTTTTTGTTTGCCTGTACGCACCTAAAAATGCAATAAAACGCATGCATTACTCCTCTATAATTACAGCTATTTGGCTAACACAGCTGGATAAGTTTAAACCACAAGGGTCCTGCCCTCCAATAGCATACTTTAAGGTGTATATCTACTTGGGTATATCCAAATGACAAGTTATCCAACATGATTTTAAATATCGTAAACCGTGAAATTCCAATGAAAACGCGTATTTTGGTANTTGCCTGTACGCACCTAAAAATGCAATAAAACGCATGCATTACTCCTCTATAATTACAGCTATTTGGCTAACACAGGTGGATAAGTTTAAACCACAAGGGTCCTGCCCTCCAATAGCATACTTTAAGGTGTATCTACTTGGGTATACCCAAATGACAAGTTATCCAACATGATTTTAAATATCGTAAACCGTGAAATTCCAATGAAAACGCGTATTTTGGTATNCCAAATGACAAGTTATCCAACATGATTTTAAATATCGTAAACCGTGAAATTCCAATGAAAACGCGTATTTTGGTATACATAATTATTATTTCTGTGAGTAATTAACCCCAGTATTAGTCTTATAAAGAGTGTCTCATAGAACTAACCATACGCCAGCGCCTACTTACTTTACTACCTAACTGAAACTGAATGAGAATCAGGCAGTTTTAGATATTAAGAAATACGATTCTAAAGCTAATATAAATGATTTTTTGATGACGCTAACAACGTCGAATGGGAACATGTGCGCTGGTATTTACAGCCATTAGTGTAACAAAAAAATTATAACTTTGTACAATTTTACCTGCTCCCCATATGTAATATCATCCCACATTCAGTACATCCAAAGTTAAGTTTTCGTAATTATCAGTGGTTCATTTTAGAGAATTAGTTTAGTGAAGAAAGACACGTAGGTATTAGTACTATTCCCAGCTAATCTGAAAGTTTCTAAATCTATCCTAAGTACCCGAAACGACAGCGCATTACTTTCACCACTTTCCGTCTAATCGTCGAGAAAACTGCAAATGCTGTGAGCTAAAAAAATCTTCCTAAATTATTTCGCAAGTAACAAGTTCCCAACACGATTCGTTCAACAGGTTTGCGTGTGAAAGTCCAGTTGTAAAGAACTAACTTTTGAATAGCCTCCAACCTACATTTTTTTCCAGTAGCCATCTCNTGCGTGTGAAAGTCCAGTTGTAAAGAACTAACTTTTGAATAGCCTCCAACCTACATTTTTTTCCAGTAGCCATCTCGCTTATACAGAAATTTAATTATCAAGTTTATTTAAAAGAGCAGCCGAATTACAAGAGTAAAAAAAACCTACTATTATGTAGAGGATACCAACGAAATGGGTGAGTGGTAGACCAATCTAAGAGGATACGTACAGAATAAATGGGGCAAATTTCCCCTTCTCCTTCTCGTCTTCACCGTCCAACAGGAAGAAAGCAGTAAACTCGTATTTTTATTTACTTTCCTAGCCTGTTTGTTTGAAATTCTCGGTTTTCCCAACACAGTGAACTTAGGTGTTTTTTTTTTCTTTATTCTGCGTATCTCTTTTAAAGGCAAAAAAAAAATTTCTTTTCTTCGCTTTAGCCATCGCTGTTCCTTAGAATTTTCTATGCTTTTTTTCCTGCACTTACGAAAACAGTGTTATAAAGAGCTGTTGTCAATATTTTTTCAAAGATAAAACCACACAAACTGTAAAAAAATGTATTATGGACTTCCTAAACTGTAATACCACACACCAGGCTGCAAATATAGGAACTGCAAATATAGGAAAGTTTAGCGTCGTTAAAATACAAAGCTGAGAACTTCCTCTTTGCATTTGAATCTTTCCTGAGCAAATGCGGGAACGCTACCGTACAGAATACGCATGGTAAAACAACTTTACCATTCGTGCTTGCTCAGTATGCGTACACATTGATGTGGTAAATTTGCAAATAATTTCTTATTGTGTATACATATAGTACTACTAAGAATCGTGAGCTGGACCACATCTTGCAGATAAGCATCTACAGTTACATTAAGCAGCACTAAACTCGGAGGAACATACGACATGTAGCTACAACACAGACAAGATAATGGCAAGACCTCAATGAGACCCAAATATTGATAGTCAACAAAAAAACTCCACTTAAAATGCTATACTTGTGAACAGTGCGGGACTCGAGTTGATTCTGTGACAACCGCTCACTTTATTTCATTTCGACCTTGAACAATTTCAGTTTGTTTCATATCTTCCACTCCCTACCAAAAATACCCCCGTAACTTACGGGGTTTGACAACGAAAAAATGCGTTGTTTTATATTTGTACCACATACTGTTCTTGGAGATTATCAGTAATTACTTTTTCCTAGCAAAAAATTGAAGACATAGTTTTCGCATAAATGTACAACTATTGAAAACTAAATACTAACGTACTTACATAAATGAGATAATTCACACTGAAAGATGTCAAGGGCTAGCTCAAGACGTCTATAAAATAGTAATTCTGAGAATAAAGAAATGCCTGCACATTTTTTATTTGTGTCTGCACTTAAATTTTTTTTAAAATAGGTTTTGCTAAGCATACCATAAAATGAACTAAGACAAAGTCTTTCAGTTGCCCTTGTTAAATTTCCTGCAAATAATTTTGTTTCTTTAATTTGTACATAACAAAAACAGTAACATTTTGATTTATACATGTAATTTTGCAAAACCATACGAGCTAAAAAAAAAGTCATCTCAAGAAAAAGTAGTCACAGATGTCTGCAAGTAAACCAGTGTATGATACAAATTAAAAATAACATTTTATTTTTGGTGGCCAGCGCCTTTAATTCCCACCCATCTCAATCACTTTCCTCTAATCACTTTCCACCTCTACCTTCCACTTCCGCTATCATAAAGTAATACAGAGAAGAACAGCCGCTTAGTCTGCGAACTCCAGCCACCCACACCAGCAAAATGGCGACACTGGCCAGCAAACACGTTAGAACCCCCATTCGCCAATCAGCGTTGAGTAGCTACTTGCCAGCAGGCAGCACAGCCAATAGCGAATCTTTGACCGAATGTACAAGCCAATGAGACACAAGACTCAGTTCCAGAGCCTAGTGAAGCCAATCGAAGAATGGGTACACTTATATCAAAGGAACATCCACGCGATTTCACCTTTGTGTAATTACTAGAGATCTGCAAAATTCGCGTTATCATTTGAGGACATGTTATTTTTATGTTTGCATACGCTTGCCATAGGTTCATATTACATACGATAAACCCTGGTTAACTCTGCGCCAATGAATACACATTATTATGTTGGTATCACCTAATCATGTGCTGTTCGTAGCACTGTGTGGTCTAGCGCGATTCAAAATCATAGCACGAATTTCGCAGGTCCCTAGCAATTAATTACCTACTTTGTGCTGTCATCGTGTCCCAGAAGGAAAGCGTGGACAAAATTGAGTACTTGTGAAAATAACAGGAAAACCATTACGATAACTAATCGCTAGGGACGTGCATGTGAATGAAGGGTTTAAACAACACAATTCAAACAAAATCATATTATCAGTTACCAAAATAAAAACTATGAAATATACACGTTTTCACTGTCGAAGACGTAATGCGGGCTTTGCCAAGTCTGTTGCAGAGTTTATTCGTTTTAGTCTTCGCCGTCGTCAAGCACGAATTTAATAGTCGCGGTTGTTAACAGGATGCTAGGATGTTAAATGTTTTCAGGGCTTTCCTGGGACAAAACCGCGTCATTACTAACCTTTATGTAAAGAGTGAAGAAGAAAGAAGGGGAAGGGTCAGAGGAAAAAGGCGGTGCTATCCTCTTTTTTTCATTTCAAAGTTTAGCTAAGCTTTTATACCTTCGACGAAGAGGTATCCTACTAATATTGTAAATGCGAAAGTATGTGTGTGTGTATGTTTGTTACCACTCAGCTCCATAACGGCTAAACGGATTTTGATTAAATTTGGTATGTAGGTACTTTAGGTCCTGGAATAGGACATAGGGTACTTTTTATCCCGGAAAAATGTACGGTTCCTGTGTAATAATAACAAAACGTAATTCTGCAACGGCTGGGAACGTGTAATAAGCTTTCTAGTGAATGTTCGAAATATTTTTTTCCTCTTGTGTCAGAGTTTATCAGGCCACCCAAGTAATCTGCGGCATCGTCCAGCACGATTCCCACATGCGAAAATACGGGGGCGACCCCGCCGGGAATCGAACCAGGTTTGCCTTGGTAGGAGGCGAGTAGTCTAACCACTACACCATCGCGGCCCCTATAATATCTGTGTTTTGTTAGGGATGAGGGGATGGAGTGTACGAGTGAAATGGGGTCAAGCAGGACTGGTGAAGAGATGGAAGGGTTGATGTTTAGTTTAGTATGTAGAACACTGCTTCAAGTGAATAACGGGCTTTGAAAAGATTTCGATTGGGAATGCAAGAGTGCATTTAGTTTGAATAACATGTAGGGAAAACTTAAAAAGTACTTAAAGAGGAAAGCGAATGCAGGTCATCGTTTTAATATCGGCCTCAACTCAAACAACGTGTTTCAAGAAATTACTTTCTAGGTACATAAGTATTTTAAAAATATTTGCCAACTCTCACTGAATATGGGTCTAACGAGAAGGAAAGTAATCAAATTTTTGTCCCATTTTTTTTGTCCATTTTTTTCTTTCTGTGGAAAGTGGTCAGACGGATGATGGAGGATTAAGGAGGTGAAGAGTAGTAAGGTTTGAGTTGAGAGGTACGGCAGAGCATAAAAGGTAATGGAAGAAAAATTAATGATTATCATTCACGATTATCGTAATCAAAGTGAAACGAGCGAACCAGTGTTCTAGGGTCAAATTGCTTTCTTTACTGAAGTACATATTTCTGGGTCTCAGATTATTTGGCCCTTGGTATGTATGTTGTTGTCGAGATTGTATGGGAAGCCAGTGATGTCATGTAACTCGAGAGTTCAGTCACAGCAATTTTTTTAAATATTTATTTACTATTATAAGGTTAAAATTAGCTATGCACACACACACATTCACAATGTCACGAAACTTTACCTCAATTCGTAGTAACACCACAGAAATCGAACAAATGTTGAGATGTTTGTAGCTAATCCGTGAAATCACGCTTTCCTCCGATATTACGACAATGGTCCATTAAAAGTTACTTCCAACTTTTCTGAAGCACTCCTTAAGTTCTACTTCCAGGATGTTCCTCTGCCCCACGAAAACAAAGCTGAACAGAGTATAGAAAATTACACCAAAAGGACAACGCGCCGTATTCGTGCGCACTCAGTGTAATAATGATATTTTGCATAAGAAGCATTTCTTACTAGGCATTACCAACACACGTATTTTCTCTGTTTTTATTCGTATTAATTATTAATGAAATATTTTCACTTATAGATAAAATCTAAGTAAAAATTGAATTTAAACAAAAAATAATTTATTTTAATGTTAACTCGGGTATAAAATGATTGTGAAACATGGCATGTTTAGGAATCAACCACAGACGTCGTATATGGGGTGATTTTTCAAAGGTTCGATTCAAAAAGTGCTAAGAAACCGCGAATAGACTATATAATCTCGGTAAGGCGCAGCAAAATGTTAACTCCTGACCCCAAACAACTGTGACAGCCAACTTCCAGAGAAAACAATCCAGATCGTTAAACAGTTTCAGGGGAGGGGGGGAAGGCTCCTCCAGAGTCCCTTAATCAGATAAAGCCAGCTGACGCGCCTGCAATAAAAAAAAAACATCTCAACCAAGTTAGCAAACAACACGAGTGGCGGCGACACGATACGCTTCGCAGCAACCAGGGCACAAGTACACGGAATGACGTGGCGGTTCTTTTGATGTGAGCGTATCCGTTCGCTGATTGGCTGTGCGAGGCTCTGACAACGGGCCTCGTGTCTGATTGGATGGCTCAAAAATTGCTAACACCACAATTAATTCGTTCTCTCGCCCCTAGGGGCACTGCCTACAAGCTGGCAACTGCGAAATTCAAATAGGAAATTCCATGTTAAGGAAATTTCGCCTCGCATAGCGTTAATTTTAAAGATAGGCATTTTAAACCAAACGTATTCTTCACGAATTTTTAAAGGAGAAGATCCCTACGAGCGTATATTTTCAATATACGAGGTATGTTCAAAAAATAAGGTGACTTTGCACATTTCGAGAGCCACGTACATTCGACTATCGATTGTTTTTATTGTTATGTTGGTACACATGTCCCCAACATATGTTGACATTATCAGCCATCTTGCATTGTTAGTTTGTTTGTGACAGATATAAAGGTTAGACGTGTTTTGGTGTGCTTGGCGATTTTTTGCTATAGCAAACAATGCATCAAAGAATCTGTATTAACAACGCCGTAATCATGCCTCAGCCACCGTATTCACCGGACGTGGCCCCCTGCGACTNTGCGTGTGAAAGTCCAGTTGTAAAGAACTAACTTTTGAATAGCCTCCAACCTACATTTTTTTCCAGTAGCCATCTCTCTTATACAGAAATTTAATTATCAAGTTTATTTAAAAGAGCAGCCGAATTACAAGAGTAAAAAAAAACTATTATGTAGAGGATACCGACGAAATGGGTGAGTGGTAGACCAATCTAAGAGGATACGTACAGAAGAAATGGGGCAAATTTCCCCTTCTCCTTCTCGTCTTCACCGTCCAACAGGAAGAAAGCAGTAAACTCGTACTTTTTATTTACTTTCCTAGCCTGTTTGTTTGAAATTCTCGGTTTTCCCAACACAGTGAACTTAGGTGTTTTTTTTTTCTTTATTCTGCGTATCTCTTTTAAAGGCAAAAAAAAAATTTCTTTTCTTCGCTTTAGCCATCGCTGTTCCTTAGAATTTTCTATGCTTTTTTTCCTGCACTTACGAAAACAGTGTTATAAAGAGCTGTTGTCAATATTTTTTCAAAGATAAAACCACACAAACTGTAAAAAAATGTATTATGGACTTCCTAAACTGTAATACCACACACCAGGCTGCAAATATAGGAACTGCAAATATAGGAAAGTTTAGCGTCGTTAAAATACAAAGCTGAGAACTTCCTCTTTGCATTTGAATCTTTCCTGAGCAAATGCGGTAACGCTACCGTACAGAATACGCATGGTAAAACAACTTTACCATTCGTGCTTGCTCAGTATACGTACACATTGATGTGGTAAATATGCAAATAATTTCTTATTGTGTATACATGTAGTACTACTAAGAATCGTGAGCTGGACAACATCTTGCAGATAAGCATCTACAGTTACATTAAGCAGCACTAAACTCGGAGGAACATACGACATGTAGCTACAACACAGACAAGATAATGGCAAGACCTCAATGAGACCCAAATATTGATGGTCAACAAAAAACTCCACTTAAAATGCTATACTTGTGAACAGTGCGGGACTCGAGTTGATTCTGTGACAACCGCTCACTTTATTTCATTTCGACCTTGAACAATTTCAGTTTGTTTCATATCTTCCACTCCCTACCAAAAACACCCCCGTAACTTACGGGGTTTGACAACGAAAAAATTCGTTGTTTTATATTTGTACCACATACTGTTCTTGGAGATTATCAGTAATTACTTTTTCCTAGCAAAAAATTGAAGACATAGTTTTCGCATAAATGTACAACTATTGAAAACTAAATACTAACGTACTTACATAAATGAGATAATTCACACTGAAAGATGTCAAGGGCTAGCTCAAGACGTCTATAAAATAGTAATTCTGAAAATAAAGAAATGCCTGCACATTTTTTATTTGTGTCTGCACTTGAATTTTTTTAAAAATAGGTTTTGCTAAGCATACCATAAAATGAACTAAGACAAAGTCTTTCAGTTGCCCTTGTTAAATTTCCTGCAAATAATTTTGTTTCTTTAATTTGTACATAACAAAAACAGTAACATTTTGATTTATACATGTAATTTTGCAAAACCATACGAGCTAAAAAAAAAGTCATCTCAAGAAAAAGTAGTCACAGATGTCTGCAAGTAAACCAGTGTATGATACAAATGAAAAATAACATTTTATTTTTGGTGGCCAGCGCCTTTAATTCCCACCCATCTCAATCACTTTCCTCCAATCACTTTCCACCTCTACCTTCCACTTCCGCTATCATAAAGTAATACAGAGAAGAACAGCCGCTTAGTCTGCGAACTGTAGCCACCCACGCCAGCAAAATGGCGTTACGGGCCAGCAAACACGTTAGAACCCCACTCGCCAACAAGCGCCTAGTAGCTACTTGCCAGCCGGCAGCCCAGCCAATAGCGAATCTTTGACCGAATGTACAAGCCAATCAGACACAAGACTCAGTTCCAGAGCCTAGTGAAGCCAATCGAAGAATGGGTACACTTATATCAAAGGAACATCCACGCGATTTCACCTTTGTGTAATTACTTGAGATCTGCAAAATTCGCGTTATCATTTGAGGACGTGTTAGACTGTAAAAAAGTTTTATGTTTGCATACGATTGCCATAGGTCCGTATTATATGCGATAAACCCTGGTTAACTCTGCGCCAATGAATAAACATTATTATGTTAGTATCACCGAATCATGTGTATTCCAGTCAAAATCAAAATTGCTTCTTACCATGGCACTGGCCAATAAACAATTACCGAAGGCTGTGCTGTTCATAGCACTGTGTGGTCTAGCGCGATGCAAAATCTTAACGCGAATTGTGCAGGTCCCTAGCAATTAATTACCTACTCTGTCCTGTCATCGTGTCCCAGAAGGAAAGCGTGAGCAAAATTGAGTACTTGTGAAAATAACAGGAAAACCTTTACGATAACTAATCGCTAGGGACGTGCAAGTGAATTAAGGGGTTGAACAACACAATTCAAACATAATCATATTATCAGTTACCAAAATAAAAACTATGAAATATACACGTTTTCATTGTCGAAGACGTAATGCGGGCTTTGCCAAGTCTGTTGCAGAGTTTATTCGTTTTAGTCTTCACCGTCGTCAAGCACGAATTTAATAGTCGCGGTTGTTAACAGGATGCTAGGATGTTAAATGTTTTCAGGGCTTTCCTGGGACAAAACCGCGTCATTACTAACCTTTATGTAAAGAGTGGCGAAGAAAGAAGGGGAAGGGTCAGAGGAAAATGGCGGTGCTATCCTCTTTTTTTCATTGCAAAGTTTAGCTAAGCTTTTATACCTTCGACGAAGAGGTATCCTACTAATATTGTAAATTCGAAAGTCTGTGTGTGTGTGTGTATGTTACCACTCAGCTCCATACCAGCTAAACGGATTTTGATGAAATTTGGTATGTAGGTACTTTAGGTCCTGGAATAGGACATAGGGTACTTTTTACCCCGGAAAATGGTACGGTTCTTGTGTAATAATAACAAAATGTAATTCTGCAACGGCTGGGAACGTGTAATACCAACATACACTAAACTTTCTGGTGAATGTCCGAAATATTTTTTTTCCTCTTATGTCACAGTTTATCATGCCACCCAAGTAATCGGCGGCATCGTCCAGCACGATTCCCACGTGCTAAAATACGGGGGCGACCCCGCCGGGAATCGAACCAGGGTCACCTTAGTCGGAGGCGAGTAGTCTAACCACTACACCACCGCGGCCCCTATCTTATCTGTGTTTTGTTAGGGATGAGGGGATGAAGTATAGCAGTGAAATGGGGTGAAGTAGGACTGGTGAAGAGATGGAAGGGTTGATGTTTAGTTTAGTATGTAGAACACTGCTTCAAGTGAATAACGGGCTTTGAAAAGATTTCGATTGGGAATGCAAGAGTATATTTTGTAACATGTAGGGAAAACTTAAAAAATACTTAAAGCGAATGCAGGTCATCGTTTAAATATCGGCCTCGACTCAAACAACGTGTTTCAAGAGATTACTTTCTAGGTACATAAGTCTATTTAAAATATTTGCAAACTCTCACTGAATATGGGTCTAACGAGAAGGAAAGTAAAAAAATTTTTATCCCATTTTTTCCTTTCTGTGGAAAGTGGTCAGACGGATGATGGAGAATTAAGGAGGTGAAGAGTAGTAAGGTTTGAGTTGAGAGGTACGGCAGAGCATAAAAGGTAATGGAAGAAAAATTCGTGATTATCATTCACGATTATCGTAATCAAAGTGAAACGAGCGAACCAGTGTTCTAGGGTCAAATTGTTTTCGTTACTGAAGTACATATTTCTGGGTCTCAGATTATTTGGCCCTTGGTATGTATGTTGTTGTCGAGATTGTATGGGAAGCCAGTGATGTCATGTGACTCGAGAGTTCAGTCACAGCAATTTTTTTAAATATTTTTTTACTATTATAAGGTGAAAATTAGCTATGCATACATACACATTCACAATGTCACGAAAATTTACCTCAATTCGTAGTAACACCACAGAAATCGAACAAATGTTGAGATGTTTGTAGCTAATCCGTGAAATCACTTTTTCCTCCGATATAACGACTATGGTCCATTCACAGTTACTTCGAACTTTTCTGAAGCACTCCTTAAGTTCTACTTCCAGGATGTTCCTCTGCCCCACGAAAACAAAGTTGAACAGAGTATAGAAAATTACACCAAAAGGACAACGCGCCGTATTCGTGCGCACTCAGTGTAATAATGATATTTTGCGTAAGAACTATTTCTTACTAGGCATTACCAACACACGTATTTTCTCTCTGTTTTTATTCGTATTAATTATAAATAAAATATTATCACCTATAGATAAAATCTAAGTAAAATTTGAATTTAACCAAAAAATAATTTATTTTAATGTTAACTCGGGCATAAAATGATTGTGAAACATGGCATATTTAGAAAGCAACCACAGACGTCGTACATGGGGTGATTTTTCAAAGGTTCGATTCAAAAAGTGCGAAGAAACCGCGAATAGACTATACAATCTTGGTAAGGCGCGGCAAAATGTTAACTCCTGACCCCAAACAACTGTGACAGCCAACTTCCAGAGAAAACAATCAAGATCGTTAAACAGGGGACGGGGGATGACTCCTCCAGAGTCGCTTAATCAGATAAAGCCAGCTGACGCGCCTGCAAGAAAAAAAAACATCTCAACCAAGTTACCAAACACGAGTGGCGGCGACACGATACGCCTCGCAGCAACCAGGGCACAAGTACACACAGACGAAATGACGTGGCGGTTCTTTTGAAGTGAGCGTATCCGTTCGCTGATTGGCTGTGCGAGGCTCTGACAACGGACCTCGTGTCTGATTGGATGGCTCAAAAACTGGTAACACCACAATTAATTCGTTCTCTCGCCCCTAGGGGCACTGCCTACAAGCTGGCAGCTGCGAAATTTAAACAGGAAACCCCATGTTAAGGAAATTTCGCCACAGTACTTTAATTTTAAAGATAGGCATTTCAAAGGAAATGTATTCTTCACGAATTTTTATAGGAGAAGATCCCTACGAGCGTATATTTTCAATATACGAGGTGTGTTAAAAAAATAAGGTAACTTTGCAGATTTCGAGGACTACGTACATTCGATTATCGATTGTTTGTATTGTTATGTTGGTACACATGTCCCCAACATATGTTAACATTATCAGCCATTTTGAATTGTTAGTTTGTTTGTAACATATATAAAGGTTAGACGTGTTTTGGTGTGCTTGGCGATTTTTTGCTATAGCAAACAATGCATCAAAGAATCTGTATTAACAACGCCGTAATCATGCCTCAGCCACCGTATTCACCGGACGTGGCCCCCTGCGACTTGTTCCTGTTCCCAAAACTGAAGAGACCCATGAAAGGACGGAGGTTTGCCACGATTGAAGTGATAAAGACCTGGGAGACTTCAATGCCATACCAAAATGCGCATGTCATAAGTGCTTCGAGGATTGGCAAACAGCGCTGGCATAAGTGTATTATATCTGAGGGGGATTACTTTGAAGGGGACAAAATAGATATTGATGAATACGTAAATACTAATCGAGACAAAGTCACAAAATAACAAGTCACCTTATTTTTTGAACACACCTCGTAGATAGGCAATAGGTAATTTTTTGTAAGACATTAATTTTAAAAATTCTTTACAAACAGGTTATAAATGTTATGGAAACATCTCCGCTGTAGGGACCTTCCCCTAAAAATTTCGTGGAGAATACATTTAGTTTGAAATGCCTATCTTTAAAATTAACGCAATGCGAGGCAACATTTCCTTAACATGGAATTTCCTATTTAAATTTTGCAGCCGGCAGCCAGTAGGCAGTACTCGCAATCCTTTCAGTCACAGTGTTCTCTATCTGGGACATTGCATATGAAGTGGATTGAATGGTCAGCACTGTACACAACAGAACATACAGTCCAATGAGAAATATTCCCTACGTGTGGGAGACGACATTCTCTGCTGAGACTATATTCCGTAGCCTCATAAACCACTGCTGCCAGTAACATAAAGCACACATAGATTTCTACTGGTCCCGATGTGAGACAAAGCATCGTCTGGATATCAGTACAGTTCCGAACAAAAGATTTGTTTGTTGAAACGCCTAAAATTATATATTTGTATTTGACTGAAAGTGTTAAAGTTGAAGTAGAGTGGCTTGAAATGGAACGCTGCATCACCCGACTGTAAAACATGCCAAACTTATTAAAAAATTAGTACAGGCATTACCAAAATTATTATAAAAGTGCGAATTAAGTTGAATTTGAAATACGAAAACATATATTTTGGAACACTGAAATAAATTTTGCTGGAATGTACTTTTTAAACATTGTTAATAAATAAATTAATAAGAGTTTTTTTTTAAATCAAAATTTAAGCATTTTTCTATTTTCCATGCTTTACAAAGTATATTTTCCAAAAAAAATTAAAGAAGATGATAATAATTACTGAATCTATGTAATACAAATTAGAACTCCAAGTATTAACCCTTTCACACCCGATTTGAGGCGTTGCAAATAAGAAATGTTTTCGTTGCGTGATCAAGCCAACGCAGCACTTGTTTCGACTCACGACCAATGAACTGTAGGCTGTCTCACAGGGTCTGCCCGGTGTGTGCCCAGGCACACCCGGCAGACCACCAAATTGATTAGTTTAAAATTATAGTCTTTGATATTTATTTATTGCTCTGAAATTTATGAACGTCCAAGATACAAGGGCATGCTGGTCTGTGCGCGCTTAGGCGTGCATAGGCTTTTCGCGGTAAAGTGAGCACTTTTTGAAGCCCTTCTCATTGGGAATAATAGTCAATAAATATATTTTATTGTAGCCTTAGACGTTAACGTCCAAGTCCGGTGAAATATATACACTATGCTTCTTTATTACGTGGCAATATTTATTTTAAAAAGTCGTGGAAAGATAAAAAAAAGCTGATAGGTAAAAAGCAACTAGGGCCTCAAAAGTGCTCACTTTACCGTGAACAGTCTATCTATACCCGACTGTAACCCACGATGTGCTTTGTTTAAATTCGTAACTGATTATAGCACCTATTGGGCGCTCGTACTAACGATTTCATTCACGAAGCTAGTTGGTAAGTATCAATTATTTAAGAAATGTTTGCGAAATGCGGCCTTCATATATAACATTCTATTTGGCACAACTTTTGCAATTCCATAACTGTTGTAAACTTTAAAATCAAACATTTCCTTGAGGGAAGTCCTTGAACTCACACATATAGATGATTGCCAAAAAACAAACTTCCTGAGCATTATATGCACAATAGTGTACAATGGGTTTGAATGTGTTAAGGCGCCTCTCTAGTCAAAATTTTAATGTAAATCTTTTCTCAGGACAGAAATGAAAGTCGATAATTTGTTGTCCATTCCTAAATTTGGTCAAACAAAAATGCAGTCGTTGATAATCGCTGCAAGCCCTCTCTTTACGATATTTATTGTTCTGTTAAACAGTGTTTTAAACTATCTGTTTTCAAACAGTGTTTTACGTACCCAATTTCTTATGCCCTGACGATCAGTAAAGCATAATGCAAAATCTGTATTGAAGGCTGTTGCGGAAATTCTATAAATCCAAAATGGTGGATACCTACTGATTCCCCTTAAGGCTCGGCTTCACCTAATACGCAGAAATTCTTTGTTTTCGCGTCATAATTTCAGTTTCAGAGGTATTGTTTGAAATGTTTTATTATAGAAAATGTGCAGTTAACTAGTTGTTTAATACTTTTGTATCTAATTTTCACTGTGTGTTATTTCCTGCTCGCATAAAGGCAGGAACTCGTTGATAAAATATAAATATGTTCGAGACTTTTTACAACTGGTAGATATCACAAAATTAAAATTAAGCATAAATATATTAAACAACTCGTAAAATGTAAGTTTTCTATAATCGTACATTGTCAGTAATTACTATGAATTCAAAATTATGACGTGGAAGCGAAGAATTTCTGCAAAAGAGGCGAAACCGAGCCTGGTTGAGAATTTGGTAAAGGGAAATACATGTTTATGAAATTCAGTTTTTTTTTAACTTGAAACAAAAACCTAAGTGTTAGAAATGATACTCTGGAGCTCTGTATCAAGGCAAATAAAACAATTTGTTTTTAAGTAATTTTTAATTTAATTATTAAGCTTTCTGATCTTTCCAAGAAACAGGCTTCGATAGCAAAGAAGCACGTATTTTTCTGCTCAAAATAAATCTCATTAACGTGTATCTCCGTACACCCGATTCTTAATCAGGCAACAAACAGCCTTAAAGTACTCACGAGAGGACTGTTCGGCTGCGGGGCGATGCTATATGGCGCAGGGAGAGGGACCACCTAGGCGTGACGAACTGGTCGATGCGCAGCCGATGATCTTTACGGACAGGCGCCCTGTTGAATACGGGCGTGGCGCGCGCATTACAACCTTCTGCGACTGCAAGTGAAAGGGAAACATTACCCACTAAAGTTTAACGTATCCCACTCAAAGTCTTCCAAAGCAATCAAGGCCATCGCTCCCACACGAACAATCTCAATTACAGGCTGTTCACGGTAAATTGATCACATGGGTGTCTTTGTAAACAGTGTATTTCCTAATTTAAAAAAAAAAACTATGTAATATTTCAACGTAAATTTTTTTTCAGGACAGAAATGGAAGTCGATATTTTGTTGCCTATTCATACGTTTGGTTATTAAAACATACACTGAAGAGCCAAAAAAAAAAATACTGGTACACCTGCCGAATATCGTGTAGGGCCCACCCCGAGCACGCAGAAGTGCCGCAAGACGACGTGGCATGGACTCTACTAATGTCTGAAGGTATGCAGGAGGCAATTCACAACATGAATCCTGCAGGGCAGTCCACAAATCCAATATGCGCCAATTTGAGAAAGTGTTGCACGTCTGTCACGATTAATGATTCTCGTCAGTCGTCGTTTGTCGCGTTCTTTCACGATATTTTTCCGGCCGCAGCGATGTCGAAGATGTGATGTTTTACCGGATTCCCGATATTCATGTTACACTCGTGAAATGGTCGTACGCGAACATCCAAATGTTATCGCTACCTCGGAGATGCTATGTCCCATCTCTCGTGCGCCGACTATAACACCA
>NQII01005249.1:104570-119275 GCA_002778355.1 Clitarchus hookeri | reverse complement strand
TTTTTTTTTTTTTTTGGCTCTTCAGTGTATGTGGTTGTCGGTTAGTGTCAAAAGTCAGAAAAAATCGCTGTACGTAGCCCTTTCTTTACGATATTTATTCTTCTGTAAAATAGCGTTTTAAACTATAGGGACAACGCTGTATCTTCTCTGAACAGATTGCAGATTTAAAACCATACAATCACCGCTTGAAATTCTGAATGAACTGAACACACGCGAAGCTTGGTTGTGGTATTTTCCATCGCCGTAGCAATTCTTTCTTGTGGCCGGGTGTGTCCTTCAGGTGTTCAATATTATATACTACGGATTCCCCTTAATAGGTCTAGAAAGGTAAGAACATTTTATTTGGACAGTCAACTCCGCACTATATTAGTAACGANATTGGTTCCATACCTCTGTTATTTGCGTACGCACGCCTATACCAGTTTTTTTTTTTTTTTTGGCTCTTCAGTGTATGTGGTTGTCGGTTAGTGTCAAAAGTCAGAAAAAATCGCTGTACGTAGCCCTTTCTTTACGATATTTATTCTTCTGTAAAATAGTGTTTTAAACTATAGGGACAACGCTGTATCTTCTCTGAACAGATTGCAGATTTAAAACCATACAATCACCGCTTGAAATTCTGAAAAAACAGAACACACGCGAAGCTTGATTATGGTATTTTCCATCGCCGTAGCAATTCTTTCTTGTGGCCGGATGTGTCCTTCAGGTGTTCAATATTATATACTACGGATTCCCCTTAATAGGTCTAGAAAGGTAAGAACATTTTATTTGGACAGTCAACTCCGCACTATATTAGTAACGAACGTTGCACAACATAGTAAGCTTGTCTGGTGTTTTGTGAACCTATATGGCGGTTATAAATAGGAATACAGAGATAAATAGAACTAATAGTCATGTAGTCTAAAATATAGGTGACTCACTTCTTGATTGTCTTAATTGCCAGTAAAATCTGTACCGCACTCAAAAGTTTTAAAAGAAGAATTTTAGTTAACGGTTCGTTAGCAGCTTCCGGGACTTGACTGAGTTCGGAAGGAGTTTTAAAATCCGAAAATAGCATACTTGTGTCAAAATTTTTCGAAATATCGGTGATCATTTTTACGAGACGGGAAAACGTATACTTTGCTACACCCTTGGTTAATGTAGATCGAAAAAAAATTTTGTTGGGTTAGAAATAGACCGTCACTCTTTTGACAGTCTTCTGAAGTTCGCTGAGGAGCAACAAAAAAAAACTGCCACAACGTGTCGTGTGTTTTGACTGCTCGTCCGGCTGCGTTAAAAATAACGCGTGTTCTTGGGAGGAATTGTCATCCACGTGTCTGGTGGCCAGAATGTTGAGATACACAAAAACATGTTATTGTCTATTCGTGGATTCTTCGCACTTTTTAAATCAAATATTTGAAAAAAAAAAAAAAAAAAAACATCCCATGGCTGACGTGTTTGGTTGTTTCCTAAATATGTTGTGTATCACAAGTGTCATATACTTGTGTTAACATAAAAATATCTGACTTTTAGTTAAAATTAACTTTTACTTATATTTTATCTATAAATTATATTTCTTTAATAATTATTATGAATAAAAAAAAGAGAGAAAATGGGTGTGTTGGTAATGAATACCTAGTAAGAAATAGTTCTTACGCAATATTTTAATACTCTCAGATCGCACGAATACGGTGCGCTGTCCCTTTAGTGTAATTTTCTAGACTCTATTAAGCTTTCTTTGAATGAGGCGGAGGAATATCATGGAAGTAGAACTTTGGCAGGGCTTCAGAAAAGTGTGAAATAACCGTGAATGGTCTATACTATAACTACGAGAAGATGTAATAATAAAGTGTTCAAGAGACAACAGATGACTTTTACTCCATTAACTGTTTGCTAGTACCATACAGGACTCATTCAGTGAACGTCGAACTTACAAAGGAAAGAGGGAGTTCGTCTTGCGTTGCATCCCAAACTGCCGAACATTGACTATTACTTCCCTTTTGAACGTTCAAAATACCTTAGCCATCATAGCATCCCCCTGCCTCGCAACCCTGTTTCTCTGTGTGTCTCCGTTCTCGGCGTAAGACGCACACGTAAAAATGTATTCTGGTCTATTCTGAACTCCACGTATAAGAGCTTTGGATAAAGTAAGTGAAAACGTAACATAACTTACGACCTACAGAATTTGTTTTATCGCAAGTAGTTTCCAATTTCTTTTTTTTTAATTCAAGTTTGCCCATCTTAGGAGCGTGATGAACCATTTTGGTTGAGTTTTCTTGCTGCCCAGTACCTCTTCATTTTCTCTGATTGTGCATGTTTTCTTTCTTCTGTGAATATGTGAATGCGTTTCTTTCTGGTTTTAGGTTCAAATTTTGTGGAGTCAATCAGTTTCCTGTAAGTGTTTCTGTCTTGTATGGCGTCTTCTGTGATGTTGAGAGCTTTAAAGTCCGCTGACCTCTGTGAGCCATTCGGTTGCCTTTTTTAGGCCCGAAATGTAGTTGAAGATTTTCTTGGTCAGTCTACGGTCGTCCATGCGGTGTAGGTGTCCGTAGAACTTGACCCTTATCTTCCTGATGTTGTCTGTAAAAGGGTCTGATCTAGTGTAAATTTCATGGTTGCTTTTGAGTCCAATTTATAAATGACATCATTCGAAATATCGATTTACAAGCGCACATACCTCCCTTAATAATAACTGCAAGTCGTAAATCGTATGTCGTGTAATGTTCTCTCCCTCATTTCCACAAGAAATCGCAGTACTACGTTTGTACTGGGAGTTCAGAATAACTCTGATAAACCGAAACCTGCACATGCAAGCACACCTGACAAATAAACTTGTATGCAACTTTAATTTTAAAAAAAATTACCAGAATGTTTATACTGGATCCGCACTGCTGCGCAATTAGCTCTTTCCAGTGCAGTTTGATAACTGAGGATATCCTGCACCCAACAGGTCTCTACTTAAAGCTGGTAACGTGTGATAAATTGATTAACGCAGCCTATGACGTGTGCAAATAATTGGCATCTGATGACGTTGTGCCCCTGTGATTGTACAAACAAATCTGAACCTGGAACTGCAGGACGAAACGATGCGATATCCAACTGAAAGGAAAGTGGTACCATGAGAAAGGTACTTTACTGTAAAATCTGTGGCAGCGAGGCAAAGTTCCGTTGGGACCACTGAGACCCCACAATTCTACGGTTAAGGGTTAAAAGCTATAGCCAGTTCCCTAAGGATGTATCACATGTGACACCTTGGTTACAAGCAGTGGCATTTCCTAGCTTCCATTGAAGCCATGGACATCATAGATACCACTCGTTACCTAGATTAAGGTGATAATACAAGTTATGCATCCAGTCTTCTTATCATAGTTGGCCGCCATTTTCGAACCATTTAAGTTATAGCTGTCAAATATGTATCACAGGTACAGCTCTCCTGAAATCAATCAAGGTGATGTGGTCAGTTATGCCTTAAACCTTCTTATAAGCATAGTTTACAGGTATTCTACATTAATTCAAGATAGTCAACAAATTGACATCACAGGTATTACTCCTGACTTCGATCAAGGCGATGTGGTAAATTACGCCATAAGTCTTTCATTAAAGGTTTTTAAAGTTAACTATAGCACATGACATGTCTACAGCCGTGTTTATTTTAAAGAAACTGACGAATAATATGTTAAGTACACATATGATCATAAAAAAAGTTACATATAGTGTGATGTATCTACAGTCCATTTTTTTTTTTTTCCCCGAGAAATTTGAATATGAAGGCAGAATTGTAGATTACTTGCCTCCCTATGACATTTTATACATTGTAATAAAAGAGGAACGCTTAAAATTTAGTGACAAGTTTTTCAAACATAAGCATAGTGTCGTCGGCCACGAATATTTTCAAAACTTATTCGAATATGATGTTCTGTATAAACATATTTAGAAATAAAATATTTCATCTATTTAATTCTCAAGTTTTTAAAACTTAGAGACCTAAGTATACAGTGTTGCTTGTCTACTGGCGCATATTTTTAAGGTGAATTCAACTATATCGGAACCGACGACTGCATGGCTATGTCCCGACGCCATATTGGATTTAATAGGAAAACCTATGACTAAAGGATTCAAAAGTATATATGGAAGCAACTTATACATGGACTCGTAGCACATAAACTATTTTACACTCGAGTGAGGACCAGTGGAATGGCGACCATTATGTATCTCGCCACCATCTTGTTTCTGTCCAACCATATTGTGTCTGAAAACCATCTAGGATCCTGGGCGAGGACCAGTGGTCATATTGTGTTTGTCCATCATCTAGGACATGGCACTCGGGTGAGGACCAATGGAATGGCGACCATATTGTATCTGTCTACCATCTTGTTTCTGTCTAACCTTGTTGGGTCTACCGCAATATATAAATAATACCCGGTGGTTCCATAACCAATAATAGTGGAGCGAATGTACAAACGGATCGACCTCAAAAAAGTCTACGATGCGACAAGTGCAGTATACATTACACGAATTGAAAAGAATGTTCTTCTGCGTGCCACCAAAATAACGCACATTTAAACCATTAGTCGAAGAGAGAGAGAAAGAGATGGCACTGCTACATGCAAACAGGTATAAAAATACTTGTAAAGGAAAATAGTTATAAGCATTTACTAACCGATACATATTGCACGAACATCGATGCAAACGGATATAAAACAATTGTAAAGGCAAATAGTTTTAAGCATTTATCAACAGACGCATATTGCGCTGTACATCGCGTTAGGATAAAAAAAACAGTCGCATAGCTTGAGAACCCCAGGAACGATAAGGATAACACAGCTATACATTGATGCAAACAGATATTTTAAGGAAAATAGTTACCAGCCATCGCATATTTCACAAGTATCGGGTGCTGTATGCTGTGTTAGACTATGCTAGACAATACCAGGTAGCCTTGATTAGTACAACCGAATATCAAACAATTTCCTTACGAACCGATTGAAACGAAACCATAAAATTCAGAGTACAGCCAACACTCACAACACTAGCGATGGGACCCGTCCGACGTTGTGCGATCAACTAACATCTCGAGAATCTGTAAGGCAGCCCAGGTGGTCGGCCGACGGCGAATGCATTTTGCAGGTCTCTGAAATTCGAACAATTGTTCTTATGCACAAGATTAGAACACTTGAGTGCCCACGAATGTGGTGCGTTGGTCTTCTGTTGTAATTTTCTAACCTTTTGTTTGCATGAGCCGGAGAAATACCCTGGAAGTATAACTTTAGCAGAGCTTCAGAAAAGTTGGAAGTAACCGCGAATGGACTAAAGTTGGATATAAGGGTACTTTCAGAATTTTTTTTTTNAGAGCTTCAGAAAAGTTGGAAGTAACCGCGAATGGACTAAAGTTGGATATAAGGGTACTTTCAGAATTTTTTTTTTCCTTTATTTAAACAAGCTAGAAAAACCAAGAATCCAATATGACGGGGGAGGCCCCCTTAAACGTTNTTTTTTTTTTTCCTTTATTTAAACAAGCTAGAAAAACCAAGAATCCAATATGACGGGGGAGGCCCCCTTAAACGTTAAAATAATCCATGGCTTGGTTTAACCAGGTTTTAAAGTGGTAACCTCGTGGTTGGAGGGGAAATCTGGGAATTTTGAGGGGAAATTCTAGTAATTTTGAGTGTATTTTCATGGAAAATGGGACATTTTGAGGTCAAGGTCAGTCTACTGGTCCTCTGCCAGATGCCACTACTGGTCCACTGCCAGATTCCATATGGCTCCTAAACTCCTAACCCCCTGCCCCAGATCCGCCATTTTATATCTACTCGCGGCCTGGCTGTAAGGTGTTTCTACATCACGTCACGCGTTTCGTGGCGGTAAATGCTTTGCTTCCGGCGGTTGGTGTGCCTGTTCAAGCATGACAAACCTGTCATCCTCAACTCCTTGTCGTAAGAGCTGTAGGTGTCGTCTGGAAACCCACCAACATGGAACTTCCATTACGATTCAAGGTGAAGACCGGCCGACAGATTTTATAACTACGGTTACAGTCGGTTTACGATGAAAAACGAGTAGACCTATCTACGTGATGAACGAATGACGAATTAACGTGTACGTGTGCAAATGAAAGAAGGCATTCTTACGAAACGGTCCATGGTCATCACGTTACGTGTCGCCTAGGAAATGGCGATATCTTATTTCCAGCAGGCAATATAATTACAGTAGAAAATAAATAATAAGACTTAATATATCGTATTTGTATAAATATCTAATTTATAAATTAAAACTTATTATTTTATTTTCTTTCACTCCTTTAAATAATACGTATAAATTATTATATTTGCTGATCAATTAGTACGACTCACTAAAATCACGTTAATTTCTACTTGATAGCGATTGGTCTGAACATTGATGCTTCAGATTCCTGTTAATTTTTGTGACTCAGGAGCACACAGGGTTCACTGGAAAAATCCGAAATTTTACATTTTTGGGCGAACAGTTTTCTTTCATATAAATTTTTGAAAATTGGAATTAATTCTAAGTTATTCTGAATTCAATCAACAAAAAATGATAACTGCTCAGCAGACATTGGTGCTAGAAAGATGATCCAGGGCTCGTTGTAAATATTACAGCAATTATGATGCCCGATGCACAGGTGTAGCTTACCTGCAAACTCTTCGTAGATGGCACAGTGGGATCCGGGATAACTGCGACTACGTTGTGCATTGACTTCCCAGTCTTCTTCAGTTATAATGAAGTAGACCAGCATGACAGTTTCGCGTTGCTTTCACTGTTTTTTTTATAGCCGTAGTCTAATTTCAAATTACGCTGCACAAAATCCAACGGCCCATTCCCTCCTCTAAATGAAATGTCAACGCACGCCTGTGGATTGTATACAATATATCAACAGATATATATGAACAAAAACTTTTGGGTGGCCATTTACTCTACATAATTCTGGCGCCCTTAAGAGCACTGCCTACCGGCTGGCAACTGTGAAATTTTAATAGGAAATCCCATGTTAAGGAAATTTCGCCTCCTCAGTGTGTTAATTTTAAAGATAGAAGTTTCAAACAAAATGTATTCTTCACGAATTTTTTTTAGCAGAAGATCCTTACGAGCGTATATTTTCAATACAGTTAGGCAGTATGTACGAGGGCTGCTGATGAGATCCGGGTAATTGAGTACCCGGGTACCCGTTACAGCGGGTACCCGTAGCGAATACATCCGTGTACCCATTAGGTCGGGTACGGGTACCCGATACCGTCAGTACTCGAGTACCCGTTACGCATAGTGCATGTCGTACCCGATGCATCGGGTACCTGGAGAGAAGGTGTTTGCGTATATTTCCGGCGACGCAGTAGGTTCTCGTGTTCTGCTGTTTCCCCATTCCAGCAGCTTCCTCTTCGTTCTTAGTAGTGTCACAAATTGGGACGCTGCCCCCTTCTGATGTTTTGTTTTCCTGTACGATGTTATATTAGCGTCGTTGTCTGCTGTGTTACCTGATCTCGTCACAACAGCAGTTAACGTTATTCGTTAGCACCCAGTTTAACGGGAGGAAATCACAAAATGCCAAAAGCAATATGGGTGTGGAAATTCGCGGAGAAGACGGATCGAAACACAGTAACACGCGTAGTGTGTGGTGATGAGTTGTCTTACAGTGGGTCTACGTCTGCAATACGTAAACATTTGTCATTCAAGCACAAATCGTGTTTTAACAGCCTAGCAGAAGACTGGTAAGCTTCCAACAAACTATTTCACGTGTGCAATATTGCTCGCGTCAGTTATCCTGAGCCACCGTAGTAGGGGAGCATAGGGGAGAAGAGAATTGCAGTAGGAAGTAGTTTAGTAAAGTAACTATGTACTTTAGCACAAATATATTTGGGATGTCCAGCATCTTCCGCTAGTTCAGAGAGAACCTTTTCGACTGCAGACAATATAGTTACTTCTAAACGTAGTTTTCTGTGCCCAGAGAAAGTTAATTTACTTGTATTTTTACACACTATACGGACTTTCCCAAACCCCTACACTAGAGATCTCATTCATGTCCTTACTGTGCTATTTTCGTTATAACAAATGTGTAACATACTTGTGGTTTGTTTGTTTAGGGATAGTCGAGGAAAGGCCAACGAAAAGTTTCAACAGACTGCTCCATTGGTTTGAATGATTATTCGCCAATTATGCTTTATTTTTGTTAACAACAGCCTTACGGTGTATTTGTACGTTTCATTGACGTTCCATATTACGTTCATTTGAATAAACGACTAAAAACGAATGCAGTCTGAGTAAAATATACGTATGTAAACTCATGTATGGGTACATGCCTGTTTCCCATAAGGAAAACCTCCCCTGTTCAGATTTGCAAATATGTAGCAAGCAGATATAAGCAAATTATTGTACATTTGTATTCATGTGCGATGTACAATATGTACCATCTTGGCCATTACATACGGGTACATCCTATTGGTCTTTATAATAGAACTGTTCAGGTAGAATGTACATTTCGAGGTAACTAGTATGTATTCATGCTCTTCGATCACACAATACATATTACACACTTGCAAGGAAAGGGTACCCGGGTAATAGGCTCTATGTGAGCAGGTACTCGGGTACTCGCTTCTTTGTACTCNCACACTTGCAAGGAAAGGGTACCCGGGTAATAGGCTCTATGTGAGCAGGTACTCGGGTACTCGCTTCTTTGTACTCGAGTACCCGGGAACCCACTCCTTTGTACTCGGGTACCCGGTATTACCCAAAGACACCGGGTAGTGCGCGGGTACCCGAATACCCGGATATCACTAGCCCTAGTAGATGTCCTTTTTTTAAAAAAACATAAATTTGAGAAATTCCTTGCAAACAGACTATACATGTTATGGAAACATCGCCGCTGTAAGGAACTTCTACTAAAAAAATTCGTGAATATACATATTGTTTGAAACACCTATCTTCAAAATTAACGCACGTACGCGAAATTTTCTTAACGTGGGATTTTCTATTTAAATTTCGCAGCTGCCAGTTGGTGGGCAGTGCCCTTAACAAAATTTAGGAAGGGGCAGTGTATACCTCANCACACTTGCAAGGAAAGGGTACCCGGGTAATAGGCTCTATGTGAGCAGGTACTCGGGTACTCGCTTCTTTGTACTCTAGTACCCGGGAACCCACTCCTTTGTACTCGGGTACCCGGTATTACCCAAAGACACCGGGTAGTGCGCGGGTACCCGAATACCCGGATATCACTAGCCCTAGTAGATGTCCTTTTTTTTTTAAAAAACATAAATTTGAGAAATTCCTTGCAAACAGACTATACATGTTATGGAAACATCGCCGCTGTAAGTAACTTCTACTAAAAAAATTCGTGAATATACATATTGTTTGAAACACCTATCTTTAAAATTAACGCACGTACGCGAAATTTTCTTAACGTTGGATTTCNTAAAATTAACGCACGTACGCGAAATTTTCTTAACGTTGGATTTCCTATTTAAATTTCGCAGCTGCCAGTTGGTGGGCAGTGCCCTTAACAAAATTTAGGAAGGGGCAGTGTATACCTCACCCCCGCATAGTAGTTACGCCACTGCAAGCGTAGATAGGCCAGGCTAGCACTCGTCACGGCGCGGACGACGGACGACGGGAAGGGGAGCCAGGGAAGCGTTGTAGCCAGCGGCCGTGAAAATTGGGGCACAAAAGAGCAGAAGGAAAGAAGGAGCAACCACCTCTGGCGGGCGCATCACAAAAGGATCAGCCGGGCCTCGGAAAGCAACGACGCCCGCTGCCAGGGGTGAATCCAACACGCAACCGTGGGAACTGGAGCCTGACTGGCGAGGAGTCAGTCGCACTAGTTAACATTGCTGGTGCCCAAACAAAGCTATGGTAAATTCAGTTAATTCACAACGGAGGGGTGCAGGGAGACATAACATACGACTCTTAAAGCCCGAATTCAGTTATATCAATCAGTGAAATAACATTCACTGAAAGAACGTTGATAATCTACTGCCAACTGGCAAATCAAGCAAATTAACTGGTAACAAATGATTTATGGCAGTGGAAATCATACATAAATAAGTGAAATTCAGCCTTCATATTAATTAGTTATCTGGCAATGATTATCAGTCGCTCAGTTTTCACTGGTTTTCAGTGATCTGGCTCAATTTTCGCAGTTTCAGATTTAGAGTGTAATGACTTTGTTTTACGCCACCCAAGCACCAGTCGATACACTGAAAGAACAGCCAACCAAATATTTGTTAAAATCAAAAATATTTTTAGTTGCCCCAACAAAATACTTTGTTTAGTATACAAAACTTGAAAATCAACAAAATTAATTTTGTGCATCTAACCAAGTACACGTTTGCATAAACCCAACCTTCGTGTTGGGCCAAAATAAATTACGCTGCCAATATAATATTTTTTTTTAATCGACTGTTTATATTTGTTCGGCCACTCATTTGATTGCCTTCGTTCGAAAATACAGCTCGAGTGTTTCTTTGCATTTTATTTGACAATTAGGATTACCGCATATATTGATGCTTAATAATGGTATAAAAAATCCGAATAAATTAAGTAGAACAGGAATCTAAAAACTAAGTGTAACNATTACCGCATATATTGATGCTTAATAATGGTATAAAAAATCCGAATAAATTAAGTAGAACAGGAATCTAAAAACTAAAAGTGTAAAAACTTAAAATATTTATTTGCGCACTTGCCCAAAATTTGAAATGTATACATTCAAAAAAATTCTAACTTCGTCAGTAGTCACCTTAGCTGAGGTTGCTAACGCGTAGCACTCAAGCCCAGATGATATAGCTTTGATTCTCAGTCGGGCTTCCGAAATTGTTTATATTATCCGTAACATTTTAAATTTTCGTCCAGCTACACAAATCTTTAGTTGCATCAACCAAATTGTTGTTTGGGGCAACTAAATAAGGACAAATAAAATAATTTCGTTTCACAAACAAAATATTTCACTGTCCCCTATACAAACAATTAATTTGGTTGCTCCAAACAAACTCTCTTTAATTCAACAAAACATTTTTTCTCGGTGTAGGCCATTATTTATGGGGACGGCGCTCTGATGGGCATGGTGTAGAGATACGCCCGGTCACCACGAGTAGTTTCAGGCTAACGCGACAGCTGGCCACACCCGGCAGAAAGACACGTGCGTTGTGGCACAGAGAACTTAAGAATACAGAGGTGAAACAGCCGCACACGCCGGCAAAATGTTGGAACGCCGCCTCGCCATTGGCCAACAGCGCACGGTGTATTATTCGCCAGCCGGACGTCCAACCAGTAGGGACTCTTTCTCAGTGCACGGTAGCCAATCAGACGCATGGCCCGTTCGCAGAACCTCGCGGGGTCAGCGGTGGTGCAGTGGTTAGACTGCTCGCCTACCGCCAAGGCGAAACGGGTTCGATTCCCGGTGGGGTCACCCCCAGATCTTCGCATGGAGGAATTGTGCCAGTGGATTTTCTCGGGGATCTCCCCCCCCCCCCCCCCCCCCNCAATTCCGACACTGCTCCATTCTCACCTTGCTTCACTCTCATAGGCTCTCAAGACCTCGATGTTAAGAGCTGCCCAAATATCTTCCCTACCTCCCAAACCCTCGCGCAGCCAATCGGAGAATGGGTAAGCTCACATCAAAGACAATGCCACGCCATTTCGTCTCTTTGTACTTTATAATCTGTGGGGAGGCTCTAGAACAAGTTTTGTGTCTCGATTGGCTACTGTATGCTGCGAAAGGTTCCCTACTGGCTGGTCTGCCCGCTGGCAAGAAAGTTACCAGGCGGTGATTGGGAAACTGCGTCACGACCATAGACTAAAGATGAAGTAGACTGCGCATGTAGCCAACATTGACCTACCCCAAAGCAAAATAATTGTCAAAGTCACAAGGTCAACAGTAACGAACGTGTTTGTTTACATCTGAATTTTTTAATGGCAAGCACTTTTATATATATTAATAAAATATTTTTAGTAATTTGAATTTAGTCAGACTGCATTACAAATTGGTTGGAGGAAGTACACACACATCTCAAAGCACTTGTGTTCTCACCTCAAATACAATCGACGCCGTTTTTGCTAGAGGTGTTGGCAGAAAAGCAGTTCAAGATTGGGACACAGAGACTGGTTGCGCGCAGCCAGCGAGATCGGTCTGCCTCATATTTAGTCTATGGTCCGGACATGTTGCCGGCCAGTGCCGCCATTTTGCTGACTCGTGCGACTGGAGTTCGCGGAATATGCGGCTGTTTCACACACGTATTCTCAAGTATTGGGTGCCAGTAGTACAATTGCAGACAGTGAGAATAAGGCTCGTTCTACTCAGGTTACGAACAGAACGAGATTACCTACGGGAGAATTTGACAAAGGGAAGGTTTTTGCCGCTAGGTGCGTAGTGTTGCAAAAAGATAACTTTTAATTAAAATTAAGCTACACGAATAATAAAAGAGAAAGATTTTAATTAATTTCGAAGTGATTTTATATACTAGATTTATGATTATTATAATTGTCCTGTTTATTAAAGTATAAAATAGAGAAAATCTGGTACTCATGCGACACTAGCGCTTACCTAGCGGCGAAAATTTTTGGTTGCCAAACTTCAAAACATTTATCTTCGTAGCCTGAGTAGAAGTAACCTTGGTAAGAGCCAGGTTACCGGGGAAGGCCGGCAGCGTGTGCGCGGCTGTATTATTTAAGCTGCGGCGCCGACCCCTGACGCGGCAATCACGGCTTTGAAGGGAGTGCCGGCAAGGGCGAGGCCTCAGTGTCGCACACGGGCCACGCTCCTGGGAGCAATGCTCCCGCGATAATCCCTGCCTCCCGCCTCATGCATTAATCACGAGCACTCGCTCCACGCCGCCGAGCTGAGGTGTTCTCTCGGGCACCCTCGGTCGCTCTCCTGGGACACTCGCGCCTCTACCGCCTCGAACCGTAAACTTAAGCCGGATTTATAAACCACGCAACAAACGTAAGAACGCAACGACGCAACGCAAGAAAATTAGGATCGTCCATAAACATCGCACGACGCAAGACGCCACCAACTTTGTAAAATGAAAATACTAAACAAGTTCAAAAATTTTACTTCCATAACGCTTTTTAATGAACCGTTTTTTTTCTTTTTTCAAACATATTTACTTAATATAGATTTTTTTTTTTTTAGCTTTGTAAAATTACTAGTAGCTATATGGTTTTTAAATGCCTAAATAACGAATTTATAAGAACACTATTAAATTTTCTCAGCAAGATGGCAATACTAAAATGTTTTAATACGTAACTATACTCTTTATTTACGATTCAATGCATAAAAGTACGCATAAATACATTGGACAAGCAAATAATATAACAATAATTGAAAAATCACAACCCTCTGTATGAGCGTAACACGATTTTGCAATCGATCACGGCTAATTTTGAAGGCGGAAAAAGGAAGAAGTTCAAAGTTGACCAACTCTTGCGTCCTGCGTAGATTATAAACTGTAGCTTCGAAATACGTACATTCGAATGTTTGCGTCTTTGCGTTTCTTGCGTAGATTATAAACCCGAAACCCGGCCTTGCGTGTATGCCACGATGGAAGATTTCTTGGACGATTCCATGCAAGCTTGCATGTATGGATGGATGGTTCTATTGAAGATTTGGCCGTTTTCATGGACGTTTTCGTAATTGGTCGTGCGCAATTTTCGATGGAAGGTTTCCTACACGGTTGAAATTTTAGCCAGTCGGAGAGAGGGTGGTAGAGTCTCATCTTGTTTGTTTTATTTTGAGAAAGAGCGTAAGACTATTAAACATGAATAAATAGTACATAAAAAACCTCGAAAATGTCTAGTGATTCTATTGTGTGAAAATTAAGGTAAACACTCGTGTTTATTTAACATAAATGTAGCAGTTATGACAACAAAACTCTGTGCATAAACGCACACTGCTGAAGTCGTGAGTGAAGATTTTTCCTGAACCACAGTTGCAGAAGTGAAATCATAAAGAAATGCGCTCGTCTTTACTTGTGAGGCAACAAGTATCGTGTGACAGGTTATTCCAAAGAAACCTCCACAACTGCTTGCATGCAGGCTCGGGTAGCAGGTCTCGCGGAAGCTTCCGCCTGAGCTTGTACGGCACATTTCATCGTTGCGCCGACTGAACATGTCCGTGTCGCTTATATAGACCATTCCACTTTCCTTCAAGTAGATGTGTTCATTTATATGTGTAAATGTATGTATATATTCGCGGTCTGCCACGTGCCCTGTCGCCTGCCAGCAACCCGAGTGAGTCATGGGACAGAGACTCATCCAGCAAGAGATGAAGCTGTACAGGACAGCTCTCATCTATCATCTGGCTGCGAAATAAAACGTTCGAGGGGGTAGCAGACTGACTTCAATTTTGAGAAACGTCTCGATGCCTAATTAAATTATCTCTAGGCGTTTGTTCGCGGGGGAATAATCTGGAAAAAAACTAAATTATTAGATTTATACATCATACCAAAATTAACTGTATTAAAAAAAATTGTAATATTACAATATTTAAATATTTTGAAAGTTTCACTTTAAAATTAATTTTTGGCACATAAATACAGCCCCTTCGCCCCACCGAAATGTTTTGCAGAGTGTTGTGATAGGTGGAGTCCAGCGAGTGTTCATGGTGATAGACGAACCAAGGTGGTTATTGTGAGTGAAGAGATTTGGGCGGCTCTTAACAGCGAGGTCTTGAGAGCCGATGAGGGTGATTGAGGTGATTATGGAGCAGCGCCGGAATGAAAGGACGGGGG